>JAGFMW010000074.1:0-171521 GCA_021030935.1 Astrothelium subdiscretum | reverse complement strand
TTTTAGTTTTAGATTTTATAGTAATATATTATGTTTGTATTGTTTTCGATATTATAGTATCAACACTAAAATCAAATTGTTGTTGTTTTTTAATTTAAAATAATAACAAATTTGAGATATCTATAAAAAAATATATAGAATTTGTGAGAAACAAAAATAACAATAATATAGAATTATTTTTTTGTATTTTTCGTTTTGTAATTAATTCAAATAATAATTTTGTGATTGACTTAATTAATTTTATTTGTTTTTAAATGTTTTTTCTCAAATTTGATTTGATATATATCTTTTGTTTAGAGATCGATATTAAATTTAATAATTTTATTTTTGTAATTATTATTTTCGTTAAGCTTTCAAATATCGAAGATAGTTTTTTTAATAAAATAAAATTAAAAACTAAAAAAATTTTTGAAAAAAAAATAAAGATTGACAAAAATATTTTTTTTGTTTTTTATTTCACTATTTTTTTCGAAATTTTTCGTTTTTTTGAAATAATTTTTGTAGCGATTTTTGTAGTTTTTTGTTTTTTTAGCTCAACTATAAATTACATAAATTAATTAATTTTTTGTGACAAAATAATAGATTTTGATTTAAATTTTAATAATTTAATAATAGATTTTAATAAATCCGAAAACTTAATAAATTATAATTGTGATTTTTTAATAATAACAATATTAATTGAGTCTAAATTTTTTAATTCTTTTTTTCTAATTATTAATTTAAAATTGGTAAAATCGATAATTTTTCACTATAATTAATTAACTAGTGAATATTAAATATTTTATAATATTTAATTCTAACAACAATATAGATATTATTATTAAATATAGTTGATATTTATTTTTTTAATAAATTAATTTGTTTGATAATTTATTTTCAATATTATTGACGTTGAATATAGTAATTTTTCTATTTTTTTGACGAAGTAAATTTTTTTAAATTTTATTCAAAAAAATTTATTAGCTTGAGCTACCAATTATTAAGATAATAGCCGAATAGTGTTTTTAAATACAATAAAACAATTGTCTCACAAGATATTTGTAATACTATCAAAGTAAAATATGTTGGTGTATTAGAAGCTATCTAAGTTGTAGAGTATAGAGGGTTCAGAAAATAGGGTAGGTAGGGTCGGTCCGATCAGATCACGTGCTACCACAACAGCAATCTACAAGCTATCAAGTCTCAGACGAGTCAAACGTATCATTTCGAAAGAGTTTGATGTCATCGGACTGCGGGGGCTGATTTCTTTGTTCTTTGGCAAATGCAATGGCTCCTACTGCAAAAATAAGTCTCTACCGTTACGCATCCTTTCTGCTTCTTGATTATGCCCTTGCCGCCAGGACTTTGAACCCTCAGATCTATAATTGCCGTGTAATGAATAATTTACACTAAGTGACCATATTGGGTTTCTCATGTGGGTAATTCTTGGCATAATCTTAGTCGTCAAGGTTATTTGCATTTGAGGAAAATTTTGCATTGGATGAATACAGTACGCTTCCTTTTAAAATCGATGTTATCAATATGACAATAGCTCATAGCATCTATATCAGGGGATCCTTCGCGGATACAGAGTTGGAACTTGGAAACATAATCATCAATGACATCCTTTCTCGATAGTTCTTGGCACAGAAAGCTTCTGGCCAGAATTTTGGCGCGTTCAAGCTTCTTTTCGTAAAGAAAGATTTCAAGTTCACGGTCCCATTTCAAAGTCATCTCATGGATTTTTAAAGCGTTGGCCCTGAAATAATCTCGACGCAAAACATGCTTCACACTTTCTTCATCATACCATTCAAGATCCTCGTCGTTGGGGATTTTACTTCTTCCATCTTGGCTTTGATGGGAATTTTTGCGCCAAGCTTGCTTCTCCTCAAAAAATTCTTTAAAGGCATTGCGCTGAATCCTGTTCCGTGCTAGAAGCTTCATCAACGGCTCCGGTTGCATCTTAAGTTTAGCCTCGTGCGACTCCTTTAGAATAGGGATTTGAGCTTCCATTCTGAAGATGTCACGAAACAAGTCCGAACATGCAGCTCCAACGCTAAGATTCTTCTCGATGCCGTCAATCATGATGCGAAAGTTGTAGCTCCTGGCATGATGAGCCCCAATAGCTTCTACCAATCTCTGAGTGAGGTGGCTCAGATTCTAATCTGCCATAACTCTTACTTCATATAGATTGAACTCTCCAAGGTCGATACGTCGGTTCGATTCCTTCTCGATAATGGCTGTTTCCTGGTCTCCTTGGCTTGACGTATCACGGAATACGCCGTCGTACTCGGAGCGACTGTAGCCACTTCCTCGTACGATCTGGGGTAGCGAGTCCATGACCTCTTGTAGCCTAACCTTCTTGGTACTCGTGATTTCTTGCAGCGAATGCAAGATGTGCGGCGTGGGGGAGAGCTCTGGGGCGAAGCTCCTGTCGGCCTCTTCGAAGGCTTCGAATATCATGCGTTTCTGAGGAAAACCTGTGCTTGATGATACGTCTGGAGTTGCGGCTGTAGCTACGCTTTGCGAGGACACTGCAGTGCCTCCTGATTCGCCGCCATGACCCTGATACGTGTTGAGGATTGTCCAGTAAACTCGTTCTATATCGGAAAACAGGAGCTCGCGAGTATCTCTCAGTTGTGGATACGGCCTTGATCCATTTTGGCGCGAGAGAACTTCTGCCATGAACAGATTATGGGCCCGCTCCATGCTACAAATACTGGATATCTTACGAATCAAGGACCAAAGTTTGACCGACCAATCCTCAGGATGTAGAAGCTGGGCCGTCCGGTCGCTTAGCTTGTTTTTATTTAACGAACCAGTTTTCCACTGGACTTCGGGCCGTATAGCAAATGGAACAGCATCTTCCGGCTTTGAGAGTTGCCAGTTTTCTGTGGCTATGCTCATATATTTTGTGACAAGCTTGGTGCTTTTGCGAGAGTGCACCTTTTGTGGCATCGCACATTCTTGGTTTTCTTGAGCAGCGCGTGGATCAGCCATGTTGGGTAGAGAACAGACTCCGTCGGATTGAATTCGATCTGGGATGTGCTAATGAATAATGGAGGAACAGGTATTTAACTCGGGGAGGAACGGGCGAGGAGGAAGTGCGGCGTACACAGGCTCTGCCTGCACGTAGGCATTGTAGGTGTGAGGAGAGGAACGTTCAATTAGACCTACCACGACACTCCTTTCTCATTTGCACATCATACATACAAAATAATGATGACGTACTCCCGAGTGGTGTTTATGAGGCCTAAAAACCATGCACGAGCTTGGCCAGGCTGTTGATTGTTCCCCAGAGATTTGCTACCTAGCAACCTTTCCCAGCAAGGTCCAGCTGGCCGAAAGGCAGTTAGCTGGCCGTGGGGTGAAAGAAAGGCACGAAGAGCTTTGTGCATGAGCGCGTTCGCCGAGTCCCTATCCCAGGAGCCAGACTACATGGTCTAGTGCGGCTACTAGTGCCGAGCCTTTGTCTGTTCGTGTGAGAACAGCACTTTATCTTCGCGATTGCCAGATTCTTCTACTAAAGCATTGGTCATCGCTTCGCCGTGCTGGCAGCCGCATCGAGTACATCTAGCAGAGCATCTAACATCGCATCTAGCAATATGAAAAACCAAAACAAAATTATGTATTGTCGGATATACTCAAATAGAGATTCTAGTATGGTATGAGACTAAAAAGAGGTGGTGATGAAGATTTTTCTTGATCTAAGGCTAAACCTCGGAAATGAATAACAGATGCATGGATAATCCTAAATATTCTGTATAAAAATATATTATGCATATTCATTGAAGATAGAAATAGGACCCCTGTATCCTTGGGGCCGCTGGATTTTCTTGTAGACCAATCAAATACCAGTGTCCGACCTCAATATTATTTTTGTTATCGATTCTGAATTCACTCGACGCTATTCTAACATGACAAGGCCATACGCATAACACTCCTAGGTCTGTCCACTTTTCCCTGATTACATCTGCGAAGGACCTCATCTAACAGATCAGCGACTCATCCGGGTCCGCTCCACCAAAATACTGCGTCAAAGTCTGGTTGAACCCTTCATCACCCTCGATCGTGCAAACCGTTGTCTGCGCGCCAGCTGAGCAGCCGTACTCCGGGTTGGCCTTTGCAGAGATGGCCACCGTAGCGTTGTTGTGGTTGCCGAGTTCGTACACATAAGCCTGCCAGACGTCAACGGCAAAATTCGCCGCCGACGAGTATGAGCCTGGTGTGACGCGGAAATAGTACTGGCCGGAGCCACCTGAGCAGCGTTGATAGCATGTCGGCGGAGCGGTGGTATTCCTATGGTCGTGTTAACAATGTCCTCATGGGCTACAGCGAGATCAGGATAGATTAGAGGCATACCAGGATTTGCTGCAGCTTGCGGGGTCGGGTCCTCCCTGTTCAAACACGGCGGCAGGATTAGAGACATTGAAGCTGACGGAGTGACTCTTCGAAGGAATCCGGACGTCTGTCGCCGTGAAGGGTTCTAGGTAGAAGTATAGGGCATTTGCTGAAGTTACGAGGCTGGTAGCCAAGGTAGCGAGAGTCGTGAAATGCATTCTGACAGTTGAAGATCCTAGTGGTAGAATTTTTGAGAAAATTGTGAACTTTGAAAAGCGATACTGAATTGTATTTGCAACAAAATCTCACTCGCGCTTTGGGGGATTTTATAGATAAAGGCACATGGTACAAGCAACTCAGCGGTGAACAAGAAAAGCCCAAACAGGTACAAGATAGATACAGTCAGATCTCAAAAGCCTCATTGTTACATGGCAGCAGAGCTCGTGTTTCTGTGCAGCTCAACGACAGGGGAGGATAAAATCTCGGCGTCGACCGTTCCCAAAATAGGGCACAAGTCCCGCAAACGAGATTTGGCGCAGCCAGGGATCTGAAAGCCACAATACGAATTCTTGATTTTTCCAACGGATATAAATCAAGCAATAATTATTTAAAGAGATAGCGACCGCGAATAACAGGTGAGTATACCAGTTTTCGATCAGAAAACCGATGTCCTTACCGCTCGATACCGTATAAGTTTTGCAGCTCGGGCGGTGCGCCACAAGTGCCAAAGGCCCAAAACTCTTATGAGAGACGGTGCGCCACAGGACGGTCGCCTTCGCGAAAAACCGAATTTTGCGCTCACCATACAAATTTATTAGCAGGCTACAACTGCGCATTTTGGCACTATGCATTAGTCAGTCGCATGCCCAGAAACTAATATCTATCTTAAAAAGGCTGATTAATACGCAAAGACATGCATTCTCCGTGACCGCAATGCGAGAGACATTGGCTGTAACCTTGACATAGACAGCAACGTTTGTTCTAATGACCTGAATGCAGGAGCTTGACTTCGTGGGGTTTATGGCGAGTAGCGACCTCGATTGAACAAAGAAACACACCCAACGAGCTAACTATAATACGTTCTGATATTCTATCATCTATCCAGTGAACTGCGTGCCAATGGTGTGCTTTACCCGGATATGCTCCGGATCGTTGAAGGAGTGTTTGCCCATTTCAATGTCCCGTATGGCAAACGACTCAGTAGCCGTGCCGCTAAAGCTTGGTTTGATAAACAAAGGGCCCTGACTTTTCATGGAGATTTCATCTGGGCTCGGCAGTCTCTCGCCTCTTTCAGAGCGCGTTTCGCGAGAGCGGTGAGAGCTCGAAAACATTGTAAAGTTGGCAGACAGCAAGCGACCAGTCCGAGTCCCGATTCGAGCATGCCCCAGTACAGCGTAGTGCTTATGGCGATGTCGGGGTCGGCTGTGGCGGATATAGCCAAGAAGGCCTTGAGGGTGATCATCATGCGGGCAAAGGACGCGCCTACGGCTACCAGACCTAAGAGGAAAATGCAGCTGATAGCTATCTTCCGTGCCAAACGCAGATGAAGTCTCCAGATCTAAGTGCCAGTTTAGTAGTGGTCCTAATGTTCGCTCGTCGAGAGGGACTCGTCTGCCTTACCACTGGTACTGGCAAAGCCACAATGCACAGATCCAAGACAAAATCCGAGATGGACAGTGCCAAGTTCTTCTCATTGGTTCCAGGGCACTTCTCCAAATAGTTCGCGGCGGAAGACCACGTCGAAGCAGGGCGGAAACCGCATTGGAAAATCGTTGCAAAAAGAAATGCGTTTGACCACAGGACGACGAGGCATAAGGTTGCGGCTGTGATGATACCGAAGGCGCCTCTGTGGTTATGACTACAGAATACTCGGCGATAGAAACAGATAATAGTAGACTTGACGAAGCCTAGTTCGGTGATGCCCATGATGTAATGGCAAAATTGATACTAAGATTTCTCAGTATCATTCAGTGCAGATAAAGGTGGCTACCGTACAATGGCCGTCACTCTGAATTCATGAGAAGAAAATTTAATCTCGTTTTGCGAGCCCGCTGGTACAGGCGTAAGATGTCCTAACGCCTTCTCGTGGACACCTGAAAGACGCAGTTAGTCGCGCCCCGAAGAATGCTATTGTGTAGTGATCTTACCCCACATAAGCACGGCCGCTTCCCCAATTGTAAGAGCCTACCTTCAATTATATGATTATCATGGATTTGTAATAGTAGACTTGCCAAAGCGGGGATTGTGAGCCAGTCGTCAATGCCGTAAGCAGACCTTTGCGTCTTTCGAGTGTAAAGCCGCAACGAGACTGCCAGAATACCCAGCACAAGAGTAGATATGGCAACAGCCAGAATGCCACCCGGCGTTTTGTCCTGCATCTCGGCTGTTGCTGCTGGGAATTGAACAGCACGCAAAGAGAAAAGCCGAGAAAGCTTTAAGAACGGTGGGAACTGCCAGAATAACGCATTCCGATAGACTTACTTAAGCTCATTGCGCCTGTATGCTATGAGCGTGGTGGATCTTGTAGATCTCACTGACCTTTGCTTCAAGGTATCCCGGCTGGAGTTTCCGCTGATCAGAGGTTCCTGACATGCAGACCGTGCAGACCTATAACTAGAGCCCGAAAGTAAACGAGGAGGTTTTGTATATGTACTTTACCCAGCGGCGGCGCGACCTTTGCAACATGTGATGGAAAATGGTGATCAATCTTCGAACAGGGCTCTCAATCATCGGAGGTAGATGGTTCCGATCCTATTTATGACGGTGCGCCATAGCGGCCAGAGGCTCAAAACCCCACTTTCGCGAAAAACTCAATTTTGTACTTTTCACCAAAATTTGCTAGCAAGCTACAAATTCGCATTTCTGCGTAGCGCAAAATCAATAATTTATGTCAATTCTCTTTTAGAAAAAAATAAAATTATTTATCTACTTACAAGACGTGTATATAGTGAAAATCCCGTAATTTTGTTTATTTTTTATTTTATCTCGATTTTTCTGCTATTTTGCTAAATCTAGACTTGTCTATTTTGTCTATTCAAATTTATTTATTTCGAGCGTCAACTAAAACGTGTAATTGGTTTTGCTCTAGACGTTTAATTTGTTGTCGATATTTTAGAAGCCTTATTATATAATAATAAAAAAGAATTATTTTTGAAATCAATAATAAATACTATTCACTCGATCTATATTATTTTATCTACAATAACTATAGCTTGATTTATAATAGAATAAAATTGTGAATACAAAGATTTATATTTAATCTAAAAAGAAATAGAAAATTCAAATTTAGAAGCAATACGTTTTTAAAATATCTAATTAATTATTAGTAGATAATATTTGAAAATTAAATTTTATATTTATTTATTGTTTTAATATATTTTGTATTTGTTTTTTTGTTTTTTTTGTAGTTTTATTTTTTAATTGTTGTAGTTATTTATTGGTATTGTCTAGTAAGAATAAAAATAACAAAAAAAAGATTTTTGATATTAAATTTTTTTTGAAGCAAAATCAAATTAAATAAATATTATTTTGTTGTTGTTTGAATTAATTTATAAAAAATTTTCTAATTTTATTATATTCAAAAATATTTAACTAAAATTTAATAGATTCAAAAGAATATTAATTATTTTATATATTTTTTTTGATAAAAATAATTTGGTTAATTACAATAAATTTATAATCAAATAATTTTCTACAAATATCGACGAAAAATTTATTAATAAATCGATTAAAATAAAATCACAAAATATTAATAAAATTAAATCAATTTTTTCAAAAAAGAATTCTTTTGTAAAACAAAAAAAATAGATAAATCTTTTGTTTTTCTTAATTATTAATCAAAATTAATCTAATAATATTAAACGCAAAATTGTCTAATTTGTCGAGATTATATTCTAATTTATTGTTTTTAAATAATTGTGAGTAGCTCAAAATTATTATTTGAAAATAGATTAAAAAAAAATCAAAAATTGATTTAGAAAACGACAATAATAAAATAAATTTTGTAGCTAATAATAATATTGATAGTCTAATATTTAAAACTATAATTAGATTTATATTAATATAAATTTTGTTGTTTTTTTTTTCTATAAATAATAAATCAATAATTACTATTTTAACTCTATTTTTTTCTAAATAAAATAGATATTAATATAAGCTTAACGAGATCTAGCGCTAAAAGCAAAATCTTTTATTATAGTCAATTCAAAAATAATAATTATACTACTAAAAATACGCGTTGAAGATTGAATTAATAATTTAGCGCGAGATTGAGATAAAAATATAATTGTAAATTGAGTTGATAGTAATAATAATAGATTTTTGCGAGCTTTACACTATAAATATTATTTAATATTCACTAGCAAAGAGTTTATGACATAATTTTATATATCAAATTTTTTTAAATAGAATTTATACTATAATAACGCTATTTTGAAAAAATTCAAAAAACGCAAATTCAAAATCCAATTCAAAACAATTATAATAAAAAAAATTGATAAAAAGAATTTAAGAAAAAAATACATTATTTATTATAGAAAAATAGATATATTTATATATATTTTTTCTCAACTTTTTTTATTATATTTTTAGAATTATAATTGATTATCAAAATTTCAACAAATTCGGCGAGCTTTTTCTCAATAAATAATAACTCAAAATTTTTAAAAGTAGATATATTTAATTCGACAAAATAAAAATATTTATTTTCTATAAATATATACTTAATTATTGCTTCTTATAAAAATAGATAAATATACGTATAAAATTATAAAATATGGTCAATTTTATAATTAGCGATTTTATATTGTCTAGTAATAACTACTCTATCTAGCCAATTTTAAGCAATAAAATAATCACAATATTAAATTAATATTATAGAAAATAGATAGATATTTAAATTTGCTCAATATTAGCTTATTATTATTTATCGAACACCAAATATACTATATTGTTTAATTTTTTTATTTTATATATTGATGGTGTCAAAATTAATATCAACTCTATAATCTTTTGCGTTATTTATTATAAAGTAGATTTATAAAAAAAAAGATTTATTTTTTATTATATAATTACATTTAGATTATTATCAAATTCTATAGCAATTTCAAATACTAATAAATATATAAATTTTGTGACAAATAATAAATATATAAATAACCAACAAAATAATTTAATCTATTATTTTTTTGCAATAATAGCCTATATTATTAAGCTATTTGAAGTAAACTTATTATTTATCAATTGACTTTTTAATCAACTATATTTATTAAATTTCAATTCGCTAATTCTATTTGTTTGTGTTGTAATATATAATATTAAAAAAAAAAAAGATTCTCGAGATTTAGCGAGTTTTGTTTAATATAATAATAAATAGCGGCCAATATAATTGTTTTGAAGTCTCAATTATAGTAAATTATTTTTAGTTGAAAGTTATATTTTTTGATAGTCTAAATATATTGTTTATAAATATTTATTTGAATAAATACACTAACTTTAATATAAACTCAAATAACGCAACACAAATAGATATTTATAGCGATATATATTTTAATTCTATAATATTGTAGTTTGCAATAAATATCGATCAATCAAATATAATTTGATTTCTCAATTATAAATAATATACAATTATATTCTCAATTTTTTTGATATTGACGAGATTTTATTGAATAGATTTGTCTAAAAATATTCTATAAATACTAACATAATATGTGAATTTGTAGTAAGATATTTATATATATTTAAAGTGTATTTCTACTAAAATTCTCGATATAATTTTTGAGTAATTTTTCTTTAACGATATACTCAATTTATTAATCTTTTGTTGTTTGATTTTTACCACAAATACAATAATATAAATTCTAAACAATTTGAAAATATTGTAGACTTCTTCTCAATATTTTTTGATCTTGCTTTTTTAAAGCAAATAGAATCTCAAAATCTAATCAATTCAAATTAAAAAATATAGTAGCTATTTAAATATAAAGCTATAATTAATTAAACTAAGAATATTTAGCTTCTAATAGACTCTATTCTTTATATCTTCGATTAAAAATAACTCTAGCAATAATAAAACCTTTCTTTATTAACAATTATTTAATTATATTAGCAATTATAACGCTATTTAGATAATAAGCTATTATTTTATTTTGAAATTAATTGAGAATAAAGCAAAAACAAGATATAGCTCCGATCTAGATACGCCAACAAAATCTCTATCAAATTGTCAATAAATTATTTAAACAATAAATAAATAGCTTTATTTTTTTCTAAAAAAAAACTAATATAAATTGCTAATTTTGCGCTACGCAAAAATACGAATTTATAGCTTGCTAGCAAATTTTGGTAAAAAGTACAAAATTGAGTTTTTCGCGAAAGTGGGGTTTTAAGCCTCTGGCCGCTATGGCGCACCGTTTTTATCCGGTCGAATATAAATTCGATTAAATAAATAAAATTACAATTATTTATCAACTATCCGATTATTTATTTTTGTTTTCGCACAAAAATTTTTGAAGCTATTATCTAATTTTTTTGTATAATAATATTATAGTCTAAAATAATTTTTTATTTAAAAAATTTTTTTACAAATAGTTTAGAGATATTTTTTATTTTATCTCGCTCTTAAAAAAAAAAATTTTCTAATATTTATAATTATATTTATATATCAATCAATAATAAATCAATATATAAATCGAATAGTCGGCCGATAACAGATAATATAGAATTGCTCGGACTATTCGCCCGGATAGATGGTAGCGACCATCCAGAATAGTTGAGAGCCCTGATCTCGTGGAAACCGTGCACATAGTGGGGAGGACTTCTACAATCCCGGAATTTACTTGTTTTATCTCTTACATATTATGAAAGTTAAAAGCCGCTCTTCAAAGGGAGTGGCAAGCCATTAGCAGAGGGAGTATCGAATTTTGTCAAATTGCTCAACTCTATGTCTTCGCCAGCGCTCAACTTGGAGATCACGGTGAGCAAAACCCAGGGATCAGAAGCACATCGCATATGATTTGACGTTCGACACAACTCAGTATAACCGTGATCAAGCCCTTCCTCTACCACTCAATGTGACCGAAAACACTCTCGACTGCTTCCCTGTATGGTGAACCTTCTGGACACCAAACAAAGCGCTCAATTTGCGGGAATTCCTTATACGATGCCGTTTGGTTTACATAGCGGTAGCAAGCGTTGTACTGCTTCGCCCACTGTTCGAGTTTATCCCAACTTCGACACATCCTCGCTTGGCCATAGCCAGAGACTGGATCGTCATTGGCCGTTGAATAGCGAGGAGTGTCATCGGCATTACATATTGCCTCTTGGCGCAAATGATCCACACAATGAATAACGTGCTCCCAACGACGGGATTGAGGGTCGCCTTGCCAAAATTCCACAAGAGATATATATACTGCTCGCTTGAGGGCCATGAGCCTACTACGTCACGCGAATAGGATTTGGCCTTGGACTTACTACGCAATGCAGGGTATGGTGTCCATTTAACAAATACACGCTCTTGCTCTTATCCCAGACGAATCTTTGCGACTCAGGTAGGCCCTTCTCTACGACGAATTGGTCTGGTACCGCTATCATCCCAGCATCAATGTTAATAGCATCCCAAACCTGGTTGCGCAAGGTTTCGTTCTTGTCGGCATATGGGCTATGACTTCCAATCTTAGCTGGCGTATCCCATGCTAATCCCGCTAACAAATCGTCAATTCATGATTGTCTTGATTCGACACGACGGCTTACCGTAGGGACTAAGGCCAGCGTCCGACAACTTGGAGCGCCTTTTTGACTGCCAGGCCGATAAGGACCACGTACACAAATTTGAAAAGACCATTAAAAGTACCAGCGCGTAAATGAGGGTGCGATTACATCTACCTTGGCTTTTAGGTCGACGTTGCTCAAATGAGTCCGTGTCATCTTCATGAGCCTGCAATCTTTCGTATCGAATTTTAGAAGACATTGTCTATTCAGAAGAAGTTGTGAAGCCCCCACAAACTAGAAATTGGACTCAAATGCTACCACTGGCTGACTGGCCAAGGATAACGGATGCTGATCATTTGCATGAGCACACCATCCATTGATCGTGGCCAATACGTCGAAAGCCGTTTCGTCATGCATTGTGTACGCCGAAACCGTCAATCCCCACTTGCGCTAAATACATTGCTCTTGGCAAGCCAAGGTTGTGCATAGACCGCATGCAACATGGATTGGACCCATCTCGTGCCTTCTGAGAGCTGCGCCGAGCCAAAAAAAAACGTCGGAATATGCAATGCTCGAGAAGTGGACCATCAAGGCGGCCACATGCAAGATGCTGCATATTCACTTAATTGGAAAATCGGCCATTCGTTGCTTATTGCGGCACAGATGATCCTGAGATCCGCATTCACGATGCTATATCTAGAAAAAGGCACTTAAGTACCAGTGTTATGAAGTTGGAAGCCTGGCGGCGGGCGATTTGCGTCGTTGGTAGCGTTCGCGGCAGATGCTTTTCATGAAAGGCTAGTTGTATGCGGCAAACATTTGGCTACGGACTATGCTATCGAATTCAGATCTTACTAGATCACCAGGTAGGAAACAGTAATTTGCTTGCGACGCTCAATCACTGATCGGAACGTCTTGGCTGTGGTTTGTTCTTTTAACGTCACAGAAGAGCACTGTTGTTCCGCATAACGCTCCCTTCGCACAACGCGTTTTCTTAAACTCAAGCAGTTGCAATCAGTCTTTGTAGCCAGTGCAGCTGGAACATCCTTCGAAAGCAGCTCCCATGTGCGGAATCACAATATTGTGTTCCTTCGCGTAATCAAGAATTCTGTCACGCTCTGAAGCTCGTCAATTCCCACTCCATTAAGTATTTTTACTATACTAACTCTCGGTGGTCTTGAGGAGCGGCAGGGCATTGGTCACGGCCGTCGAGCACATAGCGGCTGTCAACAATTGGGAGAGGAACTTCATTTTATTGAAGATTGGTAAGGTGGATGCGCTTTGTTGATAACGGGACTAGACTGATCAAAGATCAAGAGAGGAGGAGTTGATGAGGACTTTAGAAGCTGCTTGGTGGATTAAATCTCTTGAAGAGGAGTTCCATATCCTCGACCGTCCACAAAATCAACGCTTTGCCGATGATACAGGGTCTTTCATTCTGCGGGTACAACTGTGATCCTTGCAACATTGAACTCACTCCTTTCCGGGCAGCGGTCACCCTTGGGCATCATGATCCATGCAAATTCAGCTGCAGCATGCATTCAGAAGTTCTGACCGGGTCTTTGGTGACGTTTGCGGCGATGATGACGAAACCATAGGTCAAACTCTCGCTCCTCCGCATCGATAACCGCAATGAGCAGCCGTCAAGACATCTCGATTCCAACGCATTGCTAGGCAGAACTTAGCCAAGCGAGAGACAACGGCTAGGGTCACCTGTACGCTGTAGTGCAGAGCCTGCACATGCTAAAAGTCAAGTGCCGGGCTGTAGCTCGCTTCCAAGGCTACACAGTCTTTTGAAAAAGATTCCGACACGTCACGCGCACTGCATGAGCAATTTCCAACTTCAGAAACTGCTTGCAGTATTCCGGAAGCCCCGGGTAAAGCAGCTGATTTACAGGCACTCCGACCCGGCAAAGGTTTGTCCCTTGCTTAGTTTCGCCCAAACATTACCCGACACGGCACACTCTGGATTGAATCTGAGTCTGTTCACTCACTGATCGAACCCAGGCTTGGAAAGTGGACACATACGGAATCTCACTGCGAGCAATCTTAAATCTAGGAAATGTGAGTCCGTGGGCGTCTCGCTCAAGCTACGGCCACCACAGCTCTCGCCGGCCATGCCCATTAATTCATATATCCAATCCCTTGTAAGCAGCCATCATGCGTGATGCACTTGCAGCGGGTCGAGTCCACGGGGTCGATAGAGTATAGTCAGCCCCGTTTCAGCCTCCACTTGCGGCGTGACTAGCATTTGCAAGCTCATCACATTGATTATTTCTGCGGATCCTTGCGAATTGGTTCATGGTTCCATACATCAAGGCACTGGCCAAATGATAGGCACTGGTGGCAAAAGTTGCAATCGGAACGTCTTCCAGCTCACGAGGATTCGTGCCGCACAGGCGCACATGCACCCACCTGAATCCAACGTCGAACTCTTGCCGAGAACTATAACGGCTCATAGTGCAAGGCCTTAGATATGATATCTGCACACTGTACAGGATCGCCGCCCCACAGAAAATTTGCTGACGTGTGTCGACCTCGGCATGCTGTCGCTCTTGCAGCCATTCATATCACGCACGCTGACGCGAGCTAATACCATCGATCCGGCTACGCTCGAGCTGATCTGACTCTCGAGTTTGCGTCAAAGACACGCTCAACTTCTCAAGCGTGCCTCAATCGGTCGCGGTGCAAGCACTTCGCTCCGCTCTTTTATGGCAGAACACGTTGGTCTTCTATCTAGCTTGGACGACAGAATCCTTGAGGAGAAGAATTTGCCACCAGGGCGACAGCGAAAATGCATCTTCACAAGTCATAGTCTTTGGCTCTGTGTTTGTAGTGTTTTGGTCGCCTCGCTGTGTGCGAACGCAGTTCAAATCTGGCTATGGATGCGAGAGCATCAAATAGCGAAGACTTGTATATCACCATTAGGTCTGTATATCGAGGGTCTCAAGCAATTGACATAAGTTGATGGCGTTGTATAGCCGGTCTTCGCCCAGACACCTTCCTTGATCTTGGCAACAAGACGGCGTTTGGCGATGCTTCTGATCTTGACGCTTTAGACAGGACATGGTATTCAATGAACGTCGATACAGGAATCATAGCTCGACCCTGGGAAGACCATCTAGGGAGCACGGATCCATTTCCTTGGGATCCTTCGAAGGGGCTCTATGTACTCAACAGTTATCACAGTCTGCACTGTCTGGTGAGCGTTCCTAGAAGATTAAACAATCGCAATAGGTGACTGATAACGACTTCAGCAAGGAATATACAGCTTCGCTCGCAAATGCGGAACAGAGAAAACACAGACACAGACAATCGAGCACGTCGCCCACTGCCTTGATGTCCTTCGTGCAGATATCATTTGTAATGCCGATGATTCACCGCTCTCATTTCGATTCCAAGAAGAGAATCCAAAAGAGTTGCCACCAAAGCGCATTTGTCGGGACTGGAAGCAACTTGAGCAGTACGCGACAGAGAACTCTGCTTGCTTTCGTCGCTATCCTCCAAGTGATCCTCGATACGATACCTTCCATGAGTATCTATTCTGCCCTACAAATTCTCCATACAGACCGCAAGTCGACATATTAAAGGCGCAGATGCTAAATAATGGAATAGGCGGCTGACGAGCCTTCGCTTTGACGAAACGGAGAAAACTTTATAGATCTTAGCTGCAGCTCTAGCACTTAGAGTCTGGTCTTTTCGAAGGGCCTGGAGGGCTAGATTTACCCTGGCTTCATATGAGAGAGAAGACAGAAATGATTGTGGAGGAATTGAGAATTAAAGGTGGAGAAAGTGCGGCGCTCGCTTGTGAATTACGTTAGAGTTGAATGACCAATAAGGAAACAAAGATCGCGACGAATTCATGTAAATCTTCGGCATCGAAGCTTGTGGCGCAGTCCATTGCCAATGGCTTACCTTCAGCGCGATGGGGTTGCTGTGAGCGTAAATTCGGTCTACGCGGAACGCTGAGGCTCGAAACATCGTGACCATGTTCGAATGTTGGCGGCTGCATATGGAGATTGCGAGGATTACCGTGCAAATCTGAGTGGAGATAAAACACAATCACGCTCAATGTAATTCGATAACGAAAGAATGAATTCTGTCCCGTCACCGTCGACCTATGGCAATAATGACTCAAAGGCAAAAAATTGCTTTCTGCACTTCGCGGGATGGGAGCAGCAAAAAGGCAACCGTCAGCTGTATAACGTGAAGTCGGACCTACCAGTAACAGCCTCGCCAGGCTAGTGTTCCAGGTTCCAGTGAGCCGAAATCAATGCAGCCTTGCAGGGTTCATGTGAGAGGCGGCGGCACGGCACGCATGCTGCATCCAGGACACGCTAAAAGCTTGGGCTGCCCCACCTTATAGACCTGAAAATTGATAGCGAGCCGTGGTAATCTAGATTTCAACGGGTCATTGATTCTCATGCAGCTCAGACTTCAAAGTAGTACCCTCGGCCCTAGCATGTGGCTTATGCAGTTGGCGGATCAGAGCCGCTGGTCTGCCCCCAAAGTCGGCGATGAGCGATGGGATGCCGTGCACTCGTCACTCCACTCTTTTGACAGCGAACTCAATGATCCCAACGCCTTCCTCCATCCAGGCACCATCCTTGGCAGTCCAGCCCATGTCCTCGAACGTACGCATCCAAGTCTGAGTCTCCCATTTCGTTTCCGTTTCGGCCCCCACTACCTCCCACATCTTTGCAAATGACTCTGGGTTGTGCCGCCACATAGGGACTTGCAGCGGTTTCAAGGTAACGCTCTGCGCCTTTGGATTCGCAATCTGATTGCCAACGATCATCGAGCCGGGTCCCCTGACAAAAGTCGTCAGCACCTTGGCAGCTTTGACCTGTCCCTCCCAGTCCCATTGGTGCACGACCTGCAGCGCAGATACAATATCTACTTTGCCTTTCAACGCAGTTAGCTCCTGCTTTTCGCTTGTCAGCACATCAGCCTCGATGAAATGCGCGTGAAATTTGTCGCGATCGCGAAACATCTCGTAGCCGACGTCCCAGTGCGATGCGATATCGACCCCATACAGGTCGTCACTGGGTGCACCGTCATAGGCTAGACGCCTGAGATCGTGCCCCACGAAGCAACCAACGTCCATTAGCATGGCTCCATTCTTCAAGCGAGACAAGATCTCCGGGTATATGAAGATTTTGCACAGCTGAGGGATAAGCCAGGCGCCTACGCCCGTGCACGGATAGGCCCGGATGTCCCAAGCAAGGTCGCGCTGCTTCCAGTCAGCTGAGGCTGGCTGAGCAGATGGGGGAATAGAAGCGGCGCCACTCACGATGCGATGAACATGTTCAGATTGCTGCTCCGGTGCGATTCCGCTGTAGTTCTGCAACAGGTCGCGAGTCTAGGGGTTGATTCAGTTCATGAACAATTTGATAGCATGGAATTGAGAAATGCAACATGGAAGAGACATACCTGCGGAATCAGCTTGCTTTCAATATTGGGCATGTAGAATGGATATTTCGCCCTGTCAACAGACTTTGTGTAGACAGGCTCCGAGTACTCGACGTTAGGCTTCGCTTGATCAGCCATAGT
The DNA here is from genome assembly GCA_021030935.1 of Astrothelium subdiscretum. NCBI lineage: Eukaryota > Fungi > Ascomycota > Dothideomycetes > Trypetheliales > Trypetheliaceae > Astrothelium > Astrothelium subdiscretum. Next base: position 153,938 of record JAGFMW010000074.1, on the reverse strand, counting down.
TGGTTGAATTTTTGATTTGTTTGGCAATGAGTTGTGGACAACTATGAACGGGGCAGCAAACCTCGAGACGGCGCTTCGTATAATTATTAAGTCCTTCGGAAGATCTGCAGCCTGACTGCCGCTCCTCCAGTAAAGCCGCAGAGTAGGCACCTTGCTGCAGACCAACAACTGCATCATCGGGCTCCACATACTCAGAACAATCGTTCCACATGTAGCTCTAGTCGAATCTCCGAGCGGCAATCCGCAAAGCTGCACAAGGCCGGAAGCGACTCTGTAGCGAATCATTCATCTTCCTGCATTTCAGATTCCTCCGCTTCTTCCGATTTCCCCAAACGCTCCTAAACACCTTTATCTTGTGCAATAAAGATTCAATTGTCGGCTGCAAAAGCGACTTGTTTATTGTAAAATGGTCGCTCCTAACCAAGGCGGAGTATATGCAGTTTCTGCAATTCTCATCTTCGCTTCTGCGGTTGTCGTTTTGCTACGCTTTCGCGCTCGTCGAATCAAGCTGGTGGCATTTCAGAGCGACGACTATCTAGCATTGGTCTCAATGGTATGCTTGAATTGAAAAGCTCATTAGCACTTACCTTCCTTACTGATCACCAGATACTAGCTCCTCGGGTGGGCATTGGCAATCATATTGGTAGTTGGTATTATGCGTCCAGCCTTGCGACCGTAGCAACTACTGACCAGCCGAAGGTGCTGCAAGAGGTACTCTTGGAACGCATACACTACAAGACCCAAAGACCCATGCGGTAACTGTTACCTGGCATGAGATTGACACGTCCAAAGTAGGTAGAACATGTGCTCACGCAAGAGCAAGTCTGAGGCTAACAACAAAAGCTTGCTGGAATCTCCCAGCTCATCACGATTATTGCTCTTGGCACGCTCAAGTCGACTGTCGTCCTTCTTTATCGCCGAATCTTCGTTGGATCTGTCTTCAGAGTCATTTCATTGCTCGTAATGATTACTATTGTGCTCTGGACCGTGTCGTTCTTCTTTGCTACTCTTTTTGAGTGTGGTAGCAACTTTGGCCTGCTCTGGAAAAGTCTTAAGACGTACAAAGAGGATTGCGGAAGGTACAAATACATCCAGCTCGGTCATGCCGGTTCTGATGTCGCGACGGACTTCATCGTGCTTTCAATGCCATTGCCGATTATATGGAAGCTGCATATGACCATCGGTCGGAAAATCGGACTTTCCTTCATCTTCTTATTGGGCTTCATGTTAGTACTTGGCAGTCTATCGCCTTCCCAGACGAGACTGACACGGTCTCTAGATCTACGGCAGCAGGCATCGCGCGCCTCGTCGTCGTTGCCGAGGACCTCTACGGTAAGCTTACGTCTGGCCGAGATCGAGACAATAATGCTGATGCCGATTTCTAGAAACGACAACGGGGTCAAGAGATGTCAGAGGTAGGATTCCGCAACCGTATGACTTCAGCGGAGAGTGCCTAATAAGAAACAATAGCTGTCGAGACCAACGCTATGATATGGACGTTTGTGGAAGTCGGCGTTGGCGTAGTTGCCGCTTGCCTTCCAACTCTCAAGCCTATCATCGATCGCAGGACTCCCGAGAGTATAGTGAACAGCGTCCGATCGAAGCTTTCCGTTATTTCCGGTGGATCTGGAGGATCATCCAAGCGTCGCAACCCTGGATCGGACGCATCTAACACAGACCCCGAGAGCTACGAGATGCCTTTCATTAAACGTCCAAATGCCGACGGCGATATTGGAGTGACAAGTCATGTAGATGTAGCTGATAGCATCTATCCGCATCCATCGTATCCGGAGCTTGGCATTCTCAAACAACATGGCTTGAGCGTTGAGGAAGAGCGGGCTGCTAAGCCAAAACAGACCGTTTAACACGCTCTTTAATCTAAGGCCTATTTTAATTGCAAAATGTGAAATGGTGGAGTTGACAGTACACCACTGTAGGAATAGCTGTAACACTGCGGTGTCTGTCGACAAGGTCAAAGCTTGCAGCGTCTATCAATTTAACGATAATGAATGCGCGTTCAACTTACCACAGTATGGACTGCGGTGTGACGAACATGTTCAAGAGAACGTAGGTGTGTATAATGACGCTTCACGACGACATTTATTCTGTACTCCTTACGTATGTTAACGCTAGCAAACGATCCTGATGTTGAGATACAAAACACCTCAGTTCCAATAGAAGTAGAGTCATCAGCAAGATCGCCAGAGCAATGAACGGAGCTGAGATTAGCATCCTTGCATGGTTGGATGCGGACGCAGCTGGGCTACGGTAGAAACGACTAGGAAATCGAATGGAGGCGGAACAAACCGATGCTAAGAGTGAGACAAAACGCCATAAACCCTGATAGAAACCCATCAGCCGTTGCCTTCGGATAAATAGAGAAGGCTGATCTTTGGGGCTGGCAAGAATCTGCCTGGTTTGGGCAGAGTTGCGGTTAGGAAGCGCGCCACGATCTTGCATTTATCGGAGCTGAATATGCAGTTGTCGATCATAAAGGACCGTGCAATCCCGGATACATCAATTATACTTGCTAAGTGGAAGTGGGAAACAGGGCATTGTGAATGCTGCAGTTAGAGCCCTCAGCCGCTTGGGCTCAACGTTGGTAATTGGAAGTGACGTAACAATTGCCTCTTAGGCGTTGACAGCCCTAGACCTTGGCAGCTGCTATAAAATAGAAGAAGGTGCATTGACCGAAAGGTATCAATATCACATTTCTCGATTGAAGCAAAATACTCGCGAATTGGAAATGGTCGCTCTCACAGCATCCCCAAGGCCGGTCTTCGTTGTAGTACCTGGTGCTTCTCAGACGCCCTCTCATTATGCTTACCTTTTGCATCTCCTGCACCTTCAAGGCTATGGCACTCTCACGGCTCTTTTGCCCAGTGTCGCATCTTCCGGCCCTGCTACTGCAGTTGAAGATGCACAGTATATTCGAGAGCGTCTGCTGCTGCCGATGCTAGATCGTGAGAAAAGCGATGTGATTCTTATTATGCACTCGTACAGCGGAGTTCCGGGAAGCGCAGCTGCAAAAGGGTTGGGTGTTCAGGAGAGGAGGAAAGCAGGAAAGAGTACCGCTGTAGTCGGCCAGATTTTCGTGGCTACCGTACTCGCAAGAGGTGACGATGGTGGAGACATCATTGACTTATTTGATGGAAGATGGCCGGAGCATATCAACGTTTATGTAAGCTAAATCGTGTCGGAGAAAAGGCGTCGTGTTCTTTATTGCCAGCTTGTTGCTTCACTTGTTGACAAGAACTGACAAGCGTTGGTCGACAGGAGAAGGACGACCGAATTAAATGTGACGAGCCGCAAGAGCCTTTATACAAAGACGTTGCACCAGCTGCGCTAGCAGTGGCAGCAGAGAGATCTGCCATGGGCCACAGCATGCTATCTTTTCGCAGCCCTTGTCCACCAGCCAGTTGGGCGGACGATGATTTTATAGGCCGTGTCGCATACGTACGAGCAGTGAACGACATAGCGGTCCCGTATGAGATCCAATGTGCAATGCTTGAACACACTGGAGTTTATTGGATCATTGAAGACATCGAGACAGGTCATTGCCCAAATTTGGCATCGCCAGAGAAACTTGTGAACATGATTTTGGAGCTGACAGGGCTTTTCGGAAAGAAGAAGGGATTGGAGGGTCTTACGCACACCTTGGAGCCTTATGCGACATATGCTGAAGGTCTAAGGAACGGCACCACTCTGGACTGAAATCCTTGAGATTAGCATATTGACAGCGGCGCTTGCAGTTTTGAGCGTGATGACCATTCCGGTCAGGGCTGTCTCTAATCATCGATTTTCGCCCGCCTTCAGAATGAAACAAAGTATTGAGATCCAGTCCGTGAACGTCCCTAATCTGTGTGATCTGGTATGGGCTTCCCATATCTCTGGAGCCCTTTCTCCAACTCTTCGGCCGTCACAGTGCCTCCGAAATGCCTTAGATTAGTCTCGCTCGCTTTCTGCTCGTCTTCACTGAGCGCAGCCGTAGCGTCCTTGACGGTCACCGCGTGAAAGCCGTGGGCCCACGCATCTCTGACGGTCGACTCGACACACACATTGGTTCCTACTCCCGTAACGATAATTTGTTGTACACCCTTTTCCTCTAGAAGCTCTTTCAATCTGGTCCCAAAGAATGCAGAGTTTCTGTTCTTCTCTATGACAATCTCATTGGTGTTCTGATAGGCTGCTGGAGCCAGTTCGTCTAAGATCTGCGCATCCCAGGACGATGTGATCAGACCACGGATAGGTTTGATTGCTGCGAGGTCATTGCTTAGAAGAATGCCAGCATCAGCGTAGCCGTCTTTGAAAGCCATCCTTGTGTAGATTACGGGCATGTTGTAGGTCTGGCAAAGCGTTTTAAGGCTCTGAATGGCGGGTACGATGGCGGCATGCCGGAACACTGGTGCCTTGAGAGCGCGACTGAAGCTGCCCTTCGCATGACAGAACGCGTTTTGCATATCGATAACGAGAAGAGCTGCGGGAGCGATAAGGCGGGACATGTCGGCTGAGGCTCAACTGGACGAGATGCGGAATTAGTATCGAGGTAAGATAGGGTTAGAAGATCGAGGGAAACCAGCTGAAATAGACCTCTGAGTTGCGTCCTAGTAGCTGTTTTAGTACACTGGCTGCTACTCGAAGCGGCGCAGCGCAACGGTTGCTCAGCTGCTGAAGCTCATAGAGAACTCTATTTTAATTAAATACACCTTAGTCTTTGCTGTGATCTGTGGCGCTCAACAGGGACTGATCAGCCATAGTCGTATATTCTTAATTTTCTGCAAGCCGAAATAGAATAGTGGGAGGGGCGATAAGAATATTGAAGCGTCTGTGTCAATAAATGAAATGGTATGATCGTACCGATATGCACAGCCGATATGGGCGGCGCTGCCGCCGCCCGACTTATGTTGTCATTGCTGTGGTAATCAAGGCTTGATGCATCGCTTCGACGAATCTGCTCGCCTCAGCAGATTATAAGGAAGATCGGGGTTTGTAAATGACATACTCGAACATCGTAGCATATTGTTTTTTCGGCCTTGAACTCCTCTTGTATCAGAGCCATCATCTGCTGACAGTAGCAATAGATCGCCGAATCGTCTGTTGTGAAAGCATAGGTGGAGGAGTCCCGATGAGAGAAGAACTTGAAACCTTCTTCGTCATATGACGTCTCCTTGTCTTTGAAGTTTCGTAAGTCGCACACTTGAATCTCATCGATACTATCGTATTTTAAATTTGATTGCGCTTCTCGAGGCACATTCGCTGCTAGGAATGTGAAGGTGTATGGCTTTTCATTTTGATACAGCTCGAGGGGAGTGATGAAGGACAGAGATACAGATTTCATGGTAGATTCGAAGTGACAAAGGGGCAGGAGCGGTTCAGCGAACGACCGAAGCCTATTTTACTACAGTGGCAGCACAGGCATCTTATATACCACCTACAACGAATTGGCAGGGAATCTCCAAATATGGGACGCTGGGCTCGCGTCTTCTCTTCTGCTCGATTAAATTTGAAGCGATCAGAGGAGAGCTCGGGTTTGAGGTCGAACTACATTGGACAATACCGTAATTTGGTGTCACGGCTGCATACAGGACTCCTTTCAAATGCCTTCGCTGGACAAATGCCAACTCCTTTTAAGGATCGTATTTATTCTCCTAATAAAACGTTCATCTCGTCACAATTTTCAAGTTTTTTGAATCTTTGAAACTTGCTAAACATCTACCTAGGCACTCTCAGATCAACGGCTAGTCAAAGCTCGCCGAACATAAGGAGCACTTCTCCTTAATGAGGCGCAGATCACTCTGCCCCCCGGTCGCAGACGATATAGCCCCTGCCGCGATCGAAGGAGTATTGAATTGCATTGAAGGCACCTCAGCAGCCGATAAATTTTCCGTCTGTGTAAAGTATCTGTCATGATGTGGTGATATATGAACTTATGTGTAGCACGTGGCGTGGATGACGGCGATAAGGTGTATATGAGATCTAACTTACTTCTGATGATTCCTTCTCAAAAGGTTTCAGTTCAGGTTCTTGCACACAGGCTTTCCAAGGTTGAACCTTTTCATCTCCATATGATGTAGTCATGTTGTCTTCTTCGATCGCAGTGGGTTTCTTCGGTATCGTGCTCCTTGGTGTTTGAACGAGCACCTGCTGTGCTCGACTCGACGCTGACGTTTATGGAAGATTTGGCCGAAGCAGTACCTGCTTTTCCCCAATAACCCGCACGCATATTGAATGAGGCTCAAAAATCAATTTATTTATGGTGGGACATTGCCTGCAGAAAGCCCACGGGGTAGCCACGCATGTAGACGCCCGACAGCACATCAGCCAATGAACTATCTTGATACGCAGGTCTCTTCTGAATATGTGCCCCGCATTGTACTCTGTCTCATGCGACATTCTCTTGATAGGAAACGCGGACACGCGTATCAAAATGATTGGACGAGGTCAAATTCCAGTCTCAAACCCCCTCCACAGTCCTAACCTGACGAGCGGGGCACGAAATCGACTCAGCCATATACGTCTTCAGACGTCCATTGACACTTTGGATCAGTATTCGGTAACAGACATCTGCATGCCGAATGGAGGATTATGCGGAAATAGTCCGGACATATTCTCCACACAGTGGATCCCAAGATCTGAAGGCATCGGAAGGGACACATTGAGGAGTAGAGTGTCATTGATGGTCAACTACAATTCCGCTTTTGATTACATCATTACGCTTATGCGACGAGTGAGCTTCCCTCTACCGATCCTGCGGTCCAACCAACTTGTCATATGATTTCAGGTTGTCGTCTTCGTCCGGAGGTACTCCCAAGATCTCTTGTCGGATCTCTTGGGCGAGAATTTTCGTGTTGCACGCATCTTCCTCTCGATTCCTTCTTGTCAGGACCATGCTCATCAAATAACTGCTTCTTCCAAGACCGCCTCTACCTTCATAGGCGTTCTGATATATACTCAAAGCTTTGAGTAGCAATTCTCTAGTGTGGCGTCAAATTCTGCGGATTGACTTGTATTGAAGGGCTGCACTTACTCTGCTCCAGCACTATCGTCTCGTTCGTTCAAGAACCAGGCAACCTTGTGCAACGAGGCAGCAGTCTGGTAGTTCTGTCCCAATTTTTCTCTGCGCACGGAAAGCGCAAGCGTATGACACTTGAACGCTTCGTTAAGTGAGCCCATAGCAATGTATGTGTTACCTATATTATAGTTGGAGCTGTTCGAGTCAGTGCACGATTTGTGAAGTAAGAGATAAAGGCTTACAAGGCTGTACAGGTGTTTCCCACGCCTAGGTCGTCATCGTATAGAGCAATAGCTTCCTTCATAAACCTGATGGAATTATCGTAGTTGTTCCGGGATCTCTCAAGGATGCTCTGGACGTCGAGGTTCAGAGCAGCGGAACCTTTGGCTTTGTCGGGGTATGTCATCCGTATCTCCTCGGCTCTTTTTAGGTTTCTCTCGGCCTCTTCAAGATCTCCAAGCCACATTTGCCCAAAACCGATGTTGGTGAGTCCCTGGGCAATTTCAAGGCTTTCGGGACCCCATGTGGTTTCGTCGATCTCTAATTGACGTGTCCAACTGTCCAAAGCAGCTTGCCCTTTGTTGATGTCAAGGCATATGCCACCTAGAGTTCTATACATCATGGCAACGGGGAATTCGTTGCCGTTGATGGTACTCTCACCGACCGCTCGTGCTGTTGGTAAAAGCTCCATAGCTTGGCCTAGGATTCCTGATTCAAATAGAAACCATGTAGCGCTGGCAAGGATGGTTGCGAATTCTGCACGTGGAATCAAATGGCCTTCTGACTCTCGATAATATCGCTCAAGCGATACAATCTGCGGCACGTACAGTCGACACCGTGAAGCTTGATCATTAAGCCATATTTTGTCAACAGTCAGCTGCGGGTAGACTCGGTATATGAGTTCCACGGCTTCGTCAAAGCGAGTTTGGCGATCGGTTGATGCTAATTTGTGCTGCGTAATTGCTCCTACGAGTCGGTGCATGGAAAGTACGTGCTGAGCTTTGTCCTTTGAGATCATTGATTGCTGCAGTAATAGCTTCGTTGCGTTGAGGTACTGCATTTTATTCTCCAGGTACGTGAGGCTATCGTATTTTTCGCCTTCACGTTGTCGGTCGGAGCCGTCCAGCAAGGTTCCAGGGACGCCATCAGGATCAAACAAGGAGAGCAATTGGAGCAAATGAAGAGAATTCTTATTCGTTGGCTCAAGACGAGAGATGGAGATCTCCCACACTGTACTCAGTGAATGCGAGTAGCTCGTGTGTAAGTTTCCGGACTCTTGCTCTAGCAGTGAATGTCTATTTCGAAAGTCGGCATAGATTTCCAGGATCTCCTCAATGTCACATTCAGTTTCTTGTATGTAGTTGCCTATCTGATTGATCGCAAGCGGTAAACCTCCTAGCTGCTTGACCAGTCCTTGTGCCAAGGATGTCTCGCTGGAAGATGCAAACGTTGGTATGTCCATAAGAAAATCTGTATCTGGATGAACGAGCCCAAGTAAGAGTTCTGCACCTTTTTCGGCTGTGAGAGGTGTGACTTGTATCCCTTTAACGGCCTTGCTGCTCACAGGGAAGCGTGACGAGGCTGGATCGCGACTGCTTAGGAGGATGTCCCCCTGCTTCGAATGGGGCCAGTAACCTTGCAAAGTCTTCAAGTCGTCGGCGTTGTCGAAGACGAGCAGCCACTTGGCATCTCAAAGACTCAAATGTCAGCTGAAGAAGTGCTAAGATACTGCTGATTTGACATAACCAGGTTTCTTACCAGTTTCTCGCAGCCAAGTTGTGAACATTGTTCGGCACTGTTGCTCACTTTGTTCTGAGCCATCTCCAATCAACTCCAACTTTACGAGTGCATGCCTTATGTCTCGGGCCATCTTAGGCACGGTATCAGCTGAGATCCAGAAAATGGCAGCATAGTCTCCATCATGACGGAAGATGTACTCCAAGCAAATCTGCGTCTTGCCGACACCTCCAAGACCATGGAAAGAGACTGTACGCATCTCCCTCACACCGTCTTTTAGATGTTTATAAGTCTCTTGAAGTTCGTCCTCGCGTCCAACAAAGCCAGGGTTTTTTGAGAATGGTACGCAGTGGCAAGGTAACCGGGCTCGAGAGGTGATGTCAACCGAGGCGAGGGAACGTCGTACCTCTTCGAATCTCGCTGCATTGCGTTGTAGACTTAGCGTTTGTACCTCGAGCTCAATGTGTCGCATTTTCTGCCGAATTCTTCCAACGGTCTTAGCAAAGTCATCTCTGAATGGGACCCAAGTAGCTTGTAGTAAGTTCTCTGTTCCGAATCAGATAGATAGCCCCAGAAGGGCAATTCGAGGCTTTGACGAACTGAGTGGATGCTTCCGATAATACGTAATAACCTGACAAGCAAATTCTGCTATCAAAACATTTACTTCTAGGCAATTAGATCAAATTCAAACAAAAGTTGGACAATGCGCGAAGTCATCTTACCGTCGTAGCAAGGCTCCATGAGAGAATGGCAGTCTGGAAGTAACTCCATATATGTCCCAATTCTTGGAAGAGTATGATTGATTTCATCGAACATATCAACCAGCATCTGAGAGACCTCATCCGCCTGATTCACCAACTGCAGGAGAAGTCATTACGGTGTTACCATAACTATAAATTTACGGCTTACTTCAAGAGACAATCGAATGCTGCCCCAAAGTGGGGCAGCAAGCGCGGGTTTTGCGTGTATGAGGATATCGAATACTGAGTTGAACGCTTTGAGCTGCTGAAAGAATGCGCTCAACCGGTTCAACGCATGTGATTTCGCTGTTTCGGTATACTGAGTTTGTAATTTCTTGCCATACCCGACTAATTCCTCAACTGAGCCAAGTTGACACACGGCATGAAAAACTTCTGGATCTAGCTTGCTTCTACACAAATCCAGTACTGCGTTCCAATTTGCTGTTCCAGGGCTGCCGGGTCGCGAAGAAATGGGGGGCGGAGATGCAGAACTGTATTGCGATTTAGCCTCGCACCGTTGGTTGCTGTTTGTGTCTCGCACCCTGACTGGGACTTCCCGGCTGAGGCTGGCGAGGCCTCTGCAGAGTTTGAGAGCATCTGGTTGGCCATTCTGTGGGCTTACTAGGCGTAGAAGCCTCAGGTAGAATCAGTGCGAGGTGAATCGCGGATGGAAACGAAGGGCAGGGCGGTTAGATAGCCCCAAATTTGGAGTTCAGCCTTGTGACATGTTTCACGATCGTCGATCGCGTATTCACCACCGACGGATACTTATATTATCCGGCTGCTTGACTGCCTACTGAGCTCGCATATATATTACGGCACAGTCGCAATGATTCGCGCAGGAGGAGCTGGTTGCTACCCACACTTCAACGATGGAGCTCACGTGTCTCTGGAAAGGAGGAACAAGTGACGACGAGCACGGCCTGTAGGTAAAATTGATTCGACTACGCGTCTTATCTGTATTCTCTTGAGATGCATCGCGAGTTGCCAAGTTTTCTGACCGTATAGGTTTATCTTGATCCCGCCCGCGCTAAGCCTTTCCCCTATCCCTAGTGGGGCCGATCCTCCAATCCTTCATTGCTGGACACATCGCGAGACACCACGGGCAGCTACTTCCCTCTGCCATCTATTTGCTTCAGCACAATGCTAAGTCGTGGGTAGAAATCAAGGCATCAGGCGAATTTTGCTGGCAGCAGCTGAACAAATTACGTCAAAATAGCACCAGGGTAATGTGCCTCCCTCATCATATTTGCGATAGCTTTAGCTAAGTCTTAAATCAACAAGTTCAGAACCTACGTTATTATGCCAGAGGAGAGAAGCGATGATATTCGCGAAGAAAGCGAACCGTTGCTTCCGCCACCGTCACCAAAGCCCTCTAGCCGCCACGAAGCTGTTGAGCCTGAGCAAGCGATCAAAAGACGCAAATATTCATTCCCAATTGTCGTCACAGGCATACTGCTTTTGCAATTCTTCCCTTTCTTCGCTTACTACCATGTCCTAGCTCCAAAGTTGAGATTGCTCGAGCTAATTATTTGCCGTGCTCATTATGAGGTCAATGACCCATCTGTCATTGTGCCACGGCCCTCTTGGCCCGGTTATGATATCGACGAAGTGAAATGCAAAGATGTGCACATTCAAAAAGAGCTTTCGAACCTTCGCGCTTTAGGCTCTTTCCTCGAAGGAGTCTGCAGTAAGTGTTCAGCACCAAACGTCTGTCTACGCATACTGACGTTTGTTGTAGCCTTCCTGCTATCCGTTCCGTATGGCATGTTAGCAGACAGGTACGGCAGACGCTTAGCATATACTTTGTGCATCTTAGGATTGGTATTGAACAACGTCTGGTTCTTGATAGTTTGTTTGTCGCACCATCTTTACCCCGATGGACTTCCGCTCACTCTCGACAGGTTCTTTCCCCAATAAGTTTCCGATCTCGGCGGTGTTAGCATCCAGTGCCTTCCTCGTGGTGGGTGGCGGCTCTTACATGCTCCTAGCCTTGACCCCTACACTGGCTACGGACGTAACAAATGAGACGACCAGGTCAGTTGCACCCTAGATTGCTTCAGAGATAAAGTTAACATAACGCCCTATGTCTAAGATCTACTGTCCTGTATTGGCTGCTGTCTGTCTATTACATTGCCTACGTCGGCGGCACAGGCCTCTCTCCTACAACTATGCGTACACCATGGCTGCCATACTTTCTGGCTTTATTGGCAATGGTCCTTGCGCTCAGCGTCGTCTTTTTGATGCCTGCTTCCGGCGTCAGCCAGACGCGAAGGGAGGAATATACCCAAATCAGGGCTGCAAATAGTCGTCCAGCGGGAAAGAGCACAGCGCAAAAACTCGTGGAAAAGATCTCCGCTACCGTTTCCGACCAGCTAACCTATTTCCATTCCCACCCCAAGCTCACGCTAATGGTTCTCGTGTTCCCACTCTTAGGTACAAGGACTGCCCTTACCGAATTGGTGTTACCGTACGTCTCTAACCGTTATTACTGGTCCATTGGACATGTGAGCTTCCTATTCTCTTCCGAACACGAGCCATCTCTGGCGAACTCCTGCTTAACATGTCCAGGCAAGTATTCTTGATGCAATGAGCGGCATAATTGGACTGGTCCTAGGTACTGCGATATTGCCTGCACTGTTCAGAGTTCTTCGACGCTGCTCTTTTTCAGCAGTGCAGGCCGATTGGACCGTTGCAAGATACAGTGCTAGCGCACTTTGCGTCGGATCACTTATCGTTGGACTGGCTCCCAACGTTGGCATGATGATAGCGGGTAAGCACAAGTCTTCTTTCTCCCCTCCTCTGACTGTGCTCATGTTCCGTTTAATAATGCGTATACTAGGCTGGATTATATTCGCTTTTGGCTTTGGGGCGCGGATGTCATCTCTTGCCGTAGTGACCTCTCTCATAGGACCTCAAGAAGTCGCGCGATTGAATGCTATAATTATTACTACGGAGATATCTGCAGACTTGATCTGCTCCCCACTGCTTTGGAAGCTCTGGACTGCTGGCCTGGAATTGAGAGGAGTGGGATTTGGCTTTCCATTCTTTGTGGTATCTGTTGCGACGGCTCTGGCTTCGATCATTTTGTGGAGACTCGACTTCACCTCGAAGACGTCTGAAGGACAGGGCAATAACGTTGGTGAACAACCAACCCAATCCCAGGCGCCGCGAGATCCTCAAGCGCTGGTCACGGAAAATAACACGCAAGAAGAGACTCAGTGAGTCTCGATAGCGTTTATGACGTCCCAATTTCGTGAGCTGTACTAAGGATGTAACTTGTATAGAATGATGATAGTGAATAGCGAATTACCAAGAGACAGACTGATGTGGCTGGGCATAGAGGTCCTCATAGAGTCTAGGTCGCTCTGGAAAGTTCTATCTTCCTGGTTCATGACATTGTGACAGTCAGCTAACACAACTCAGTCGATGTGATCAATTAAAAGACTGAATCACGGAGTCAGAAGGATGCGTAATTCTCCTTCGCAAGTAAGCAGTTATTAAACCCAGACAGCGGGACCTCGGCATGATAAGTTACGATGACCGCAGGCATTCTCTGTCGAGCCAGGATCAGCGCTTCCTGGAGCTTGGCCTGTATCAAGTCCTTCTGCGGCATTCAGGAATAACTCTCGTGCATCTGCCACAAAATAGGTCAAAGCACGCATATCGTCGAACTTGTGTGAGAGAAGACTTGCAGATACAAATTGGGCGCTGGCCTCACCAGCCAATGTTCCGCCGTGCAGAGGTATTTGATTCACGATGACTCGGCCTGAGCGTGGAGTAGCAAGTTTGTGGTGTTGTTGGTTTTTTTTTTTTTTTGGTTGGGGCGGGGGCGGCTGTCCAGACTACTGGCTATTTTTTTTTTTTTCGCGTTCCCCAAAGATGTAGCATCTAAGATATTGGAGATCTAGGACTCCAAGCATTGCACGGCTAAAGACCCAATATTTTAATTACGATGCATTGATTTTGGGTGTTCTCACGGGTGTGCGGAGGATCAAAGCTACCAAACTCGCAACGAGACTAGGACACCGCCAAGTAGTCTCAAATACACTATCTTGTTTACAATAAATGGAAGCTTGATTGACGGCAGAGAGATCTTAGGCTGCAACACTCTTCTTATGTGCATTAGCTTTATCTGAAAATCTTTTGCAGCCAACATTCCCGCGTCCGCTCCGTATCTCCCGAGCCAATGGCTTCTCTTGTTAGTGCTCACACACCCGCGATATTACCCTTTCACAGAGCCACCTCGCATTCTATTGCCAAATTTAGAGTTGTAGCCTTCCATCTGATCCGATAGCGAGAATGACGATCATCTCTCCGCAAACTGCTTACTCAGCTGAGAGTTTTCAGCTGAGAATTTAGAGCTCAAAGAATCTGCAAGAAAGATGTCAGCCGTCTACGAGGAAAATCTGTATCGTAAGTAGTCAAAGCCATGAGGCAAGACTCTGCAAAGCTCCTTACTATTAGTAGTCTATGTGATGACTTTCAAGGTTGGTTATTTAGGTCTTTTAAAGACCCCTTTTAAGAAGTATCCAAATGTGCCGTATAGCAACTGCTCAGTTACAGACACCTAAGGTTGTAGGGAGACATATAAATTATATCATAAATTTGCTGATCATTAGCCGGAAAAATATTAATATACAAAGTCGCCCAATATAAATTTGTAGAAAGAGTATCGGCTGCTTCAAATAAATCCGGAGACCGGGCACACCTTCAATTAACCAAGAGTGCCTTATGGTGGCCCTTCCTCAAAGGGTGGAGCCCTTAGCGGAAAGAGTAGAATTCTCACAGGATGGACACGTCAGTGACAGATTAGACCATTCTTTTGCTGCCTTACAATACATGGAAGCTGCACTTTGGCTTTGAATAGAAGTTGTGCAGAGTTTACCAAGTGAATTCCATTGTTTTATTAGATACAAGTCAAGAGTCTGTTTAAGATATTGCAATTGCTGATTCTGTGACAAATAAAAACTCTTTATTTATTCCGATACAAAATCCTGGTGCAGCTCTTGGTATTCGTGGGAATGCTAAGTATCGCTTAAGTACATTTACTGTGGCGGACTGACCATTTTTAGAAATATTAGAACGGCACAAAGGCACACTGCTTTATCATAGCCCCATTGAAACACGGTAGAGCTGCCCAGGGCGATAAATTTTAAACACCGACGTTCAACACCGTGGTGTTCCCGCGTCATCTTTCGAATGTCGTGCGGATAAAACACACAGGGGTAACAAACTCGGAGAAGTGGTATCACTAGGAATTGCAAGACTTAGTTGGAATTCGGTGATACATTGTCTAGAATGAACGCAAAAAGTAAGAAATAAAACCCACCTGCCAGCGACAACGACTGTTGCTGTATCACCGCTGAGCCATCTTCTATAAACCTCGTTGCCTTCCTTAACTTGATTGTCTGCCTCCTCGATACATCACGATGAGTCTACCTTTCTTCTTCTTTTATCTAAAAATATTGCCGTTAGCTTGGACAGATCCATAACCAGGCCACGAAGCAGACTCTTTTTTCATACCCGTTCTATGAAATTGTCGCAGGACTTCAACATACCGAACCAATCTTTGAACTTCCACAGACTGGGGATAAAGGCAAAAGCCGGACGTGGAATCCCTATCGTAGGCCTAAGAAGCCGGAGAAGAGTGGCGATTTTGCGGAGCTTTCGAGTTGCTTCGTGGTATTCATCCCTATTTATCGTAACGAAATCATGCCTGAGAGCAGAATTGTGCCGTAAGCCAAAAGAGAGCCAATGCATCAGGTCATCGAATACAATTGGCTTACCATGAAAAGCCGCAGTGTGCTGCCGCAAAAGGTTGACTTTGCGTTAGAATCCAAGTTACATATGCGGTAAGGGGGTTTCAGATTAACGAGTGCGGCCAGAATTCTCCATGCCCATTGCGTAAGTCTTTGTCTCCGGGGAAGATGGAGTAGAATAGTTCGTAGCAGTCAGTGGGCATTGCATTGCTCTTGGGTCTGTTCGTTATCTGGAATACGGTGGCGTGAAGAGTTTTTTGCAGGTTCGGGCCGAACAAATGTCCATACAAGTTCCTGGGTCTCGACATTTCCAAACATGATACAACTTAGAAATTGGCGCACGTTTTGGATCAGTTCAGTGGAAGAGGAGACGGTAGATAGTAATACTTATGAAAAGGCCAATAAAATGATAGACAACGGAGCTCAAGCCCCGAGTCGAGGAATGGAAGTTTTGGTAAATTCCGGAAACGACGAAGAGAAAAGCCAAAGCAACGTGGATCAAGAGAAGGGCTAGTGCCCACAGATGCCGTTCACCAAATATAAAAACAAAAAGATGAGCTGATATTCCCAAAAAAATAGCAAGAGGTAATTTGGACAGAGTCATCTCCGGATACAGGAGTCACATAGAATCTCTCAGGCTTGTCGGTGGAAGTTTAGACGATGCTCTCATTAACGTACGATCAGGATTCCGATAGATTATAGAGCCAGGCCACTGAAGCCTCGGCCGAGAGCCGTCGAAGATCCTGACAAAACAAGCCAAAGAGCGGAAGATAAGGCCGCTGTTTGAGAAGCGTGTCTTGATTTGATGCGAGGCTTGCCGCTTGTTATTTGGCCTTTGTTATTCGCAGGCCTCACCCAGCCATAACTTATCAGACAGCCTCGGTCAAACGCGGTGGTATATCTCAAATACGAGAAGCGTTGATCACTTCTGTAAGGCGGTAAGCAGCTGACGGTACACATGCTCCACCATGACACGGAGTCAGAACGACTTTGCTTTTGCTGTATCAGCAGCTAGAATAGTCACCGAATAGAACGAATGGCCGAACCACCTTCTGCCGCAAGAGGTGACTGCGGCTTGCAAAGAAGATCAAAGCTGATGATTTACTTGTTGCTTTTTCGAAGAGGTATCTAGTCAGCAATCTCTAGTAATTTGTTGTCAACAGGGATGATCGCACAGAAATTGAGGTATGAAATATATAAGAGCTGAAAAATTTACCTCATCTTATTACTGATATGAGTGAGCTATCTTCAACCCACCGAGTGATCCATTTTAGGCGCTCAAAACAGCATCATTCGAGTCGTATAAACTGTGTTCAAGAGATTCGACTCTGACTTTATATTGGTAAAGCATTATCACAAGAAAAAAGGCATGATGCTGTCGCTGATCCACTGTTCCTAGAGCCAGAGTTCTTTTGTCAAACTTGTTGTGAAAATGGCCGTGGCCAAGGGGCCTAAACTTAGCATTGACACTTCTCCCATTCTGCACGTATTGATGCAGGTGCTCCAAGTTTTGAGATATCAAGGCTACAGTCTTTGGCTTTTCACATTCAGCGATCTCATAACCATTGTGTTGCCGAGTTTTACTTTTGGCGTCGTCAATGCTCAAGCTGCTTCTCGCTATGGTATGGAGCCCCTGGACTGGGAGCGGAAAGGCACTGCGTTTCAAAGACTCTTCTTCTCCTTGCTTTGGGTGTGGATCAACCTTCTTCCCTTGGATATCAACAATCAGAAAGCTCCGGATGCTATGCGAGAGGACATGACAAACAAGCCATGGAGGACGCTGCCATCTGGCCGAATGTCTCCTCACCAGGCGGAAAGATTGATGATTATGTTTTACTCTGCTGCATTTCTCTGGAGTATCTTCGCCGGTGGCTTTCGGCAATCGGTCGGCTTAGTTGTTTTCGGCGTCTGGTACAACAACTTGGGCGGCGCAAACACGAATTTCTACGTGAGAAACCTGTTAAACGCGCTTGGCTATGTCTGTTTCACGTCTGGTGCCATGGAAGTTGCTCTTGGATTTCCTCTACCACCAAATACGAGGTCCGTGTCCTGGTTTGCAATGATTGCGGCCATCATCTTCACCACGATGCACCTGCAAGACATGCATGACCAGGAAGGAGATCAGGCACGTGGGCGTCGAACGGTGCCTTTGGTGCTTGGTGACGCGAGTGGCAGGTGGATGGCAGCCGTGCCGTTGCTTTTCTGGGGCTTAGCCTGCCCGTGGTATTGGAACAGTGGCGTGGTAATGTGGACGGTATGCTTGGTTCTGGCTGGGTCTATCGCAGCGAGAAGTCTGTTCCTGCGGAGCGTGGAATGCGATAAGACAACCTACAAGTTGTATAATGTTTGGATGGCGTTGGTCTTCAGCTTACCATATTGGACATTGGGAGACGCTGCTAGCTAATTAGCTCAGACGGTGCGCCGTTACCGCCAGGGGCTCAATGCCCCACGTTCGCCGAAAACCCAATTTTGTACTCTCCACCAAAATTTACTAACAAGCTACAAATTCGTATTTCTACGTAGCGCAAAATTAGTAGTTTAGGGGTATTTCTATTCTAGATAAAAATAAAGCTATTTATATATCTACAAGACGTGTATATAGTGAGAATCTCGTGATTTTGTCTATTTTTTGTTTGATCTCGAATTGTTTATCAATTTGCTAAATCTAGATCTATTTATCGTGTTTGTTCAAATTTATTTGCTTCGAAAATCTATTATAACGCGTAATTGATTTTGCTCTAGATTTTTGAGATATCGATAAAATATTAGAACTTTTAGATTTTAGTGATTGTAAAATATTGATATTAATATTGAAAATAATTATCGCTTATTTAGTTCGCGTTATTTTAGCCTTCAAATTTGTAGATTGATCTATATTAAATTAAAAATATAAACGCGAAGGTTTATATCTAGTCTAAAAGAAAATAAAAAATTTAGATTCAAAAATAGCATATTTATAGAGTATTTAGTCGATTATTAGTAAATAGTTTTTGAGAGTCAAATTTTAATTTATTTGTTGATCTAATTTATTTTGTTTTTTTTTTTTTAGCAATTTTAGTAATTATATTGTTTGAATCTCTCACAAAAATTCTATTATTATTAGATAGAAAAAATAGAGATAGTGATAGAGAAATTATTTTATTAAAATTTTTATAAAAACAAAACCAAACAATATAAGCGCTATCACGAACTTCAAATCAATTAGTTAGAAACTCTCGAATTTTATTATATATAAAAATATTTGATTGAAATTGAATAGAACCAAATAAATATTTTTGATATTTTTTTTTATTGAAAACAATTTAATTTATTATTTATATAAATTGTTTAAATAGCTTTTTTTTTATCTATTATCAAAAATTCTTGTTTAGCTTATTAATAAATATTCAAAAAATAGTGATAAAACTATTTAGTAAGTTTCAAAAAGAAATTTGATAAGCAAATATAGTAGATAGACAAAATTCTCGTTTTTTTCAATTATCAATTATAGTTGATTTTATAATCTCACAATCAAAATTGTCTATTTTGTTATATCTATATATTAAATTATTATCTATATATTGTTTTGTGAAATTCAAAATTATTATATATAATTTGATTATAAAAGATTGAGAACGCGATAGTAATAATAGAATAAGTCTTAAAATTGATAATAGTATAAATAGTTTAATATTTGAAATTAAAGCTAGATTTGTGTTGATATAAATTTTGTTATTTTTTTTTTTTGTGATTCGTGAATTGATAGTTATTATTCTAATTTAGTTTTTTTTTAAATTGAATACGCGTCAATACAATTTTGACGAAATCTAGCGTTAAAAACAAAATCTTTTATTATAACTAATCTAGAAACAATAATTGTACAACTAAAAGAAAATATTGAAAATTAAATTGGTGATTTAATATTAGATTGAGATAAAAATATAATTATAAATTAAATCGATAACAATATTAATTTATATTTTTGAGCGTGACACTATTGATATTATTTTATATTGATTAATAAGAAATCTATATTGTGATTATATACACCAAATTTTCTAGAATAAAATCTATATTATAATAGAGCTATTTTGTAAAATATTCAAAAATCGAATTCGAGAGCTAAATTAAAATAGATATAGTGAATAGAATTGATCGAAATAATTTGTGGAAAAAATATATACTCTTTATAAAAAATTAGATATATTTATATATATTTTTTTACTATATCTTTAATTATATTTTTGGGGTTATAATTTGACCGCAAAATTTTAGATTGGTTAATAAATTTTTTATTAATATTTTATAACACAAAATTTTTAAAAATAAATACATTTAATTTAGCAAAATAAAAATATTTATTGTTTACAAATATATACTCAATTATTGTATCTTGTAAAAATAAATAAATATATATATAAAATTGTAATACATAATCAATTTTATTGTGACCAGCAAAGCCTTGGCTGGACCATTCTACCTTCACTAGCGCCTTAATTGGGCTATTCTAACCTATATTGGCTTGATTGAAGCCTATCCGGCCTATTCTACGACGATATAGATCGTAGATGGACAAATAGTGACTATCCGAATAGAATAATAGAATTCCAGACTATATTGTAGCTATCTATATATTTTTGGATAATCGCGATCAAAGAAAAAATAACAATTCGTCTAATTTCATTTTTAATATCCAATTATTGTAATAATAGCTTAGTCTATATACTATATCTTTATCTATCACCAACAAATATTATATTCGAATTACTTATCTATTATTTGTATAATAAGTTATTGTTACAATAGTTATTATCTATTTTTGTGTCTCTAAAAATCTATTGATTAGATTGTCCACAAACACACCACAAATATTTGATAACAATTTATTAGAATCTCAAATATCTATCTCTAATATCTCTATATTCAATTTGGTTTTATTATAGATAGCAAAAGATAAAATACAATATAATTTGAAAATAAAATACGTTTAAATAGAATATAAATAAAAAAAGTCGAAATTGAAGATTTTACAATCTCAATAAATTCGAATTGAGTTAAAAAATATTATAGTCCGTTATAATATAAGCCAATTGATCTTTTTACAATTCACACAATTTTATTCTATTCTATCGCGTTTTTATTTACTCAAATCTAAACTATTTTATTATTTTGAAATCAAAAAACAAATCAATTACAATTAATAAATTCGTGATTGTGAAGATTATTATACTAAATCTTCAATAGATTTTCAAACAAAATTTTAGAAAATCGAATTTGATTTTCAATATATAGACAATATTAAATGAACAAATTGGAAACTTTTTGTTTATTTCAAAAAATTTAGTTTGTATCAATTTGACTCTATATAATCTAAACTCAAGCAATTTATATTTAATATAATAGAAATCTTTTAAAAATAAAAAAAGCGAATTCACAATATTCTCAAAAAACTCAAACAACGCTATAATCAATTATTATTATTTTTTTTGTTTTATTTTCGCTTTTTTTAAACCGAAATAAACGAAAACAATCAAAAAAAAATATTTTTTATATTTATTAGCGTTTTAAACAATTAATTGCAATCTCAAATAATATTTCGTGGCTTATCACTATTTTTAATTCTTAATTTGGTAAAAAGTCAAGTCAATAAATTGTATAAAATCCAAATAAACTCAATCGAAATAAAAAATATTCAAATTTATTAATATACAAAAAAAAAAAAAAAAAAAAAAAAAAAAACGATAATTTTTCTCAAAAAAACTCGAAACAATATAAATTTTATTTAATCACAAAAACACAAAACAAAAAACACGTTTCAAAATTTTATAAATAAAACAATAGACCACAAAAAAATATTTCTAAAATAGAATATTATAATTGCCATAAAAAAAGCTATTATTTTATAAATTGCTTCAAAAAAAAACAAACAATTTTAGAAAAAGCAATTTCGAAAAAAGCCAAAAACTAAAAAAAATTTTTTTTTTTTTAGTTTATATCAATATTTAAAAAACTAAATATATCAAAATAAAATTTAATAGATTCAAATTTGATCTATTTGTGAATAAAAATCGATTTAAATTTAATTTTTATATTGAAAATATAAAATTATATTTATTTATTAATTTTAGTGTTAATATAAATATTTTTTCGCCAATAATAGCAAAAAAATTGAAACTAGAAGTTCTATTATATAACAAATAAAAACCAATAATATTTGAAAAAATATTTATATATATTTATAATAAATATTGATTTAAAATAATTATTATTAACTCGCAAAAAATCAAAAAAAAGCAAAATATTTTTTTTATTGTTATAAATATTAATTAATATTAGTAATTTTTAATTGTTTATAATTAAAAATATATTATTTAAAAATGAATATAGTATATTTAATTGTGAAATATAAAACTAAAAAAAAATCGAATCGATTAAAATACAAATCTATTGTGTATAAAACGCTAAATAATATAATTTGAGACACAAAAATTGTTTATATAATAATTTTTGCTATTATAATTGTCTAAAATAAAAGTTGTGACCCGAAAAACGCTACTATAAAATGTTTTGAGATTTTTCGGCCTATAATAGGCCAAATTTAGATAAAAAATTTTCAAATAAGTCCATTTATATTAAAAAAAAAATATATATTCAAAATAGATATTTTTTTTATTAAAAAATTATCAAATTTAGCGAAATATATTCTATTCAATTTAGCTATTAATTTGAAAAAAAAAAAATGTTTTTGTATAAACTATTTTATAATTTTTTTATAATAAAATTGGCAATTTTTTGTAAATATTTGAATAAATTTTTTAGTTGAAAATAAATTAGAAGATTCAAATTTTTTATAAATATATTAATTTTATTCTTAAAAAAAAAAAATAATATATTAAAACTTTATATAAACTATAAAAATCTAAATTGAATCACAAAAAAAAAATAGATATTTGTTGCTATTTATTTAAAAATTATTTGATTGATTTGAAGACGCAAAAATCTACACAAAACTTGATATTCGCGATATATATTATTGAATTCGAATTTGTCAAAAAAACAAATAAAAAACAATATTTAAAATCCACTATAAATATTTTGAATACAATATAATATTATTTGATCTAATTAATATATTTATAATATTTCAATTTTATATCAATTAAATATTAGTAAAATTAATTGATATAATTTATATTGTTTATTTGAACAATATTTTTATTTACTCAAATTTAAAAATAAAATATATTAATTATATTTATATTATATTTTAATAATTAAAAAAAACAAAATTGTATATCAAATTGTTTAAATACAAATTTTATACAATTTAAATAAAATTTTTGAAATATATTGTAATTTCTATAAAAATCTCAATTAATTAAAAAAAATCAAAACAATTCAAAATTGGCAAAATCTATTAATATATATAAAATATATATATTTATTGAATTTGTGAATTATTATAAACAATTTATTGATAAATTTTTTAGAATTGTTTTGTTTTTAAATAAATTTATTAAAAAAAATTTTAATTTTATTAAAAAAAATTAAATATAATAAAAAAAAAAATTAATTTATTTAAATATTGAAAAAAAAAATTGTATAATCTTTTAATTCTTGAAGAATTGCTTTTAAACTATATTTATATTGATATATTTTGATTTTAAATAAACTATTTATATTGAGATAAATATATTAAATAATATAATTTTTAAAATTTTATTTCAAAAAAAAACAAATTGGGCTAAAAAAACCAATAAAAACTAATTATTTTTTATTCAAAAAAATTGACAATAATCGAAAATTGTTATAATATTTATAATAAAAAATTATTTATTATTATTGCTAATTTGAAATATTAACGTTATTATTTGATTGAATTTTTTTTTGAGTTGTTAATAAATCACAATAATTTAAAATAATTTCTCAAACAAAAATATTAAATCAAAAACAAATTAAATAAATTAAAAAATTGGCAAATTATTATTTTTAAATTATTTATAAATTAAAAAAAACAAATTTAATAAATTTATTGTTAAAATATTTAAATTATATATTTTTGAAATACAAAAATAAAAAATTGAATCTTGTTTATTATTTGCAATAATTATTAAATATTAATATTATTTTTTGTTTCTAGAAATTACAAACAAAAAAAAATAATTTAATAATAAATTTTTAAATCGAAAACAAATCAATTTTGGTCTCAAAAAAAAAAAAATTCTAAAAATAGCTTATAATAATTTATTAAAAAGCTATTTTGATATTGAAAAAACATTAAAAAAAATAATACGTTTTGAGAAAATAAAAATAAATTTAAAAAAATATAATAATTTATATTGAATTTTATATTTATTGCAAAAAATCCAAAAATACTAAACACAAATTATATAAATTATTAAATTTTTTTCAATTTTTTCAAAATTATAAAAAAATATTATTATAAATTTTATTATAAAATTTTTTTTAAATTGTTTAGAATTGATTGTTTATAATATTATTTTTGTTTTTGTTAATAAATTTATTAAAATAGTTTATTATATTTCAACGCAATTTGATTTAAACGCAAAAAATTTAGCAAAACTATATTTGCGTAAAATTATATATTTTTATAATATTTTAATTTTTATTATTTTCAATAAAAATCCAATTATATTGTCAAAATATTAAACAATTTTCAATTTTTATTTAAAATCAAAATTTATTTTAGTATTGTTTTTTATTTTCAAATTAATAATTAAATAAAACATTAAAATTAAATATTAAAACAATATTTTAGAATTTATTGTTATTTAAAATAAAATAATTGGATTATATTATTAAATATTACAAAATTTGTGTACAACAATAATATTTATAAATTAACAAAAATAATATTTTTTTAAATATATATTAAAATATATTCAAAAAACGCAAATTGGATCAATTTGTTATAAATAAAATTAATTAATTTTTATATATTTTAATTTGCGAAAAATATATTTAATTTGTAAAAAAAAATACAAAAAAATCTACATAAATAATTCAAAAAAAAAAAATATTATATAAATATACAAAAAAAAAAATTGATTTCAAAAAAAAAACAACAAATATTTGTTTTAACAAAAAATATACAATTTAATTGCTCAAAAAAAAAATTAAACTACAAATATATTAAATTAAACAAAATTATATCAAAATTGGGCCAAAATATTTACAAAATAAATATTTTAAAATTTAATAAATATTTTATTTTTTATATATTATTATTTGAATTATTTAACAATAATTTAATTATTGTATATTTAAATATATTAATTATTGAAATATTATAATTAAAAAACAAAAATATTTATAAAATAAAATATATTTTTGATCGAAAAAAAAATATTATAAATAATTAGAAATATTTAATCAAATAAAAAAATTATAAAAATTAAAAAAATATATAAAAATTTAATATAAATTTTTTGAAAAAAACTTTTGTTGTATTTTAAAAAAATATTTAATTAAAAAACAAATAAATCAAAAATAGCAAAAATAAATATTAATATAAATACTCTCGCAAAAAATTAAACAAAAAAAAAAATAGTTTTAGATTAAAATCTAAAATTAAAATTTGCGAAATAATTAAAAAATTGAATTACAAAAAAAAAAATAGTTATTTTTTTTCTATATTTTTTTATTCACAAAAATAGTTTTTTGGGTTTTAATAGCGCTATTAAATTTAATTTTGGTCTAAAAAAAAATAATATAATAAAAAAAAAATTATTTTTGTATTATTATTAACAATAAAAATTAAAATTATTTATAA
This sequence comes from Astrothelium subdiscretum, assembly GCA_021030935.1. Classification (NCBI taxonomy): domain Eukaryota; kingdom Fungi; phylum Ascomycota; class Dothideomycetes; order Trypetheliales; family Trypetheliaceae; genus Astrothelium; species Astrothelium subdiscretum. The sequence goes on along the minus strand of JAGFMW010000074.1, from coordinate 128,915 downwards.
AAAATTTATTAAAACTAGAATATTATAAACAAAAAAATAATTCGCTATTTTGTGTTATTTTGCGTTATTTTGCGTTAAAATAGTTTTTTTAATTTTTTTTTTTATTATTCAATTTTAAAAAAATAAAATTAGTACTATTTTTAAACGTATTTTTTATTTTTTTGGGTTATATATTTTTATTTTTTTTTATTTAATATTAAATAATTTTTATTTATTTTTTTAATTTTTTAATTTATTTACAAAAAATTTTATTGTTTTTAATAGCTTTTTGAGTGAACAAAAAAATATTATTAAAGACCAAAATAAATATTTTTAATTTATAATACGTTTAAAAGAAATTAATTGCGTCAAAATATATTAAAAAAAATTAAAATTATTTTCGAAAAAATTTTAATTTTTTTATTAATTATAATTGCCTTTGTTTTGCGTTTTTTGCGCGTTTTTATCGCCACTATTTTTATTTTGCTACAATTGCGCTTTTCAAAAAATATTTAAAATTATTTGTAATTATCACAATTTATATAAACGAAAAAAATACAAAAAAAATTTGAATAAAATCTAAATAAATCAATTAATACTATTTTGCGCTATTTTAGTCCAAAATTATTATATATATTTTTAAACAAAATATAACAATTTTCAAAATAAAAATTATTTTTTTTTTAAAATATTTAAGTTTAATAGCGTTTTGCAATTTTTTAATAAAATTAATTATAAAATTTGAAACTATAAATATATTTATTAATTTTTATTTGCGTTTTTATTTTATTATAATAATTTTTAATATATTTTGCGAATATATTTATTTGCGGATAAATATTATTTAAAATCTTATTATAATTAGCAAAAACAAAATATACTATAATATATTAAAATAATTTATATAAAAACAATTTTGATTTATATAAAAACAATAAAAACAATAGTTGATTTATATATTTTCAACAACAAAATCTATTATAATATTGGAATTTAGAAAACAATATAAATTTTTTTAAAATATTTTGATTTTTTTTATTTTAATAAAGCCCAAACAACGTATATATAGATATTTTGTAGAATTATTGATCAAAATAAATATTCTATAAATCAAACAAATATCAATCGAAACCATATTAAAATAAAATAAATTAGAATAAATCAAAAAAAATCAAAAATAGTTAGAATTGTCTAAAAAGAACTAAGAAATTATCAAATAGCTTTATATATTCTAATTAGCGCTATTTTTTACTATTTTACACCAAATTGTGCTATTTTGCGTTATAATCAAATATAATCAATTATAATCAAATATAATTAAATATAATCAAATATAATCAAAAAAAATCAAAATTTGGTATTTATTAAAAAAAATAGTTAATAATAGAGTCAATTTAAACTAAAAATTTTTAGTTTATATTTGACTATTATCAAATTCCACAAATTTTGAAAAAAACTTTGTTTTTAACAATTATTTTTTATACTATTTTTTAATATAAATATTTTTGACAAAAAAATTTCTTTTAATTGTATATAGTATTTAATCTATTAAGAGAAATAGTGTGACTAGCAAAGTTTTAATTGAATTATTTTATCTTCACTAGCGCTTTAATTGGGTTATTCTAATCTATATTGGCTCGATTGGGGTTTATCTAGCTTATTTTACAACAATATAAATTGTAGACAAACAAATAATAACTATCTAAGCGAAATAATAGAATTTCGGACTATATTATAGCTATCTATATATTTTTGGATAATCGCGACCAAAGAAGAAATAGCGATTTGTCTAATTTTATTTTTAACACCCAACTATTGTAATAATAGCCTAGCCTGCATATTGTGCCCTTACCTGCCACCAGCAGACGTAAATTTATATTAACTCTATAATTTTTTATATTATTAGCTACAAAATAGATTTAGAGAAAAAAAAATTTGTCTTTTATTATATAATTATATTTGAATTGATATTGAATTTTATAGCGATTTCAAATATTAATAAATACGTAAATTTTATAGCGTATAATAGATATATAAACTATCAACAAAATAATTTGGTTTATTATTTTTTTGTAGTAGTAGTTTATATTATTAAACTATTTAAAATAAACTTGTTATTTGTCGATTAATTTTTTGGTTAATTGTATTCACTAAATTTCAATTTATTGATTCTATTTGTTTGTGCTATAATATATAGTGTTCGAAAAAGAAAAATTCTCAAGATCTAGCGAGTTTTGTTCGATATAATAGTGAATAGTGATCAATATAATTGTTTCGAAATTTTAATTATAGCGAATTATTTTTGATTAAAAACCAAAATTCTTAATAGTCTCAATATATTATTTACAAATATTTATTTGAGTAAATATATTTATTTTAATATAAATCTAAATAACGCAACACAAATAAATATCAATAGCAATATATATCTTAATCTTATAGTGTTATAGTTTATAGTGAGTGTTGATTGATTAGATATAATTTGATTCTTCAATTATAAATAATATATAGCTATATTCTCGATTTTTTTGGCGTTGACGAGATTCTATTAAATAGATTTGTTTAAAAATATTCTATAAACACTAGCGTAATATATAAATTTGTAGCGAGATATTTATATATATTCAAAATGTATTTCGGTTATAATTCTTAATATAATCTCAAAATAATTCTTTTTTGACGATATATTTAATTTGTTTATTTTTTACAATTGTTTTATCTATATTGCGAATTTGACGGTGTAGATCTCAACTAATTCAAAAATATTGTAGACTTTTTCTCGATATTATCTAATTTTGCGTTTCTAAAGCAAATAGAATTTTATTATTTAATCAATTTAAATCAAAAAATATAGTAGTTATATATCTATAAAGTTTCGATTGATTGAGTTAAAACTATTTATTTTTTGATAGATTTTATTTTTTATATTTTCGATTTAGCGTAGCTCTAGCAACAACAAAATCTTTTTTTGTTAGCAATTATTCAATTATATTAGCAATTATAACGCTATTCAAATAATAAACTATTATCTTGTTTTAATATTAGTCGAGAGCAAAACAATAAAAAAACATAGCTTCGATCTAGATACGCCAATAAAAGCTCTATCAAATCGTCAATAGATTATCCAAATAGTAGATAAATAGCTTCATTTTTTTCTAAAAGAGAATTGATATAAACTACTAATTTTGCGCTACGCAGAAATACGAATTTGTAGCTTGCTAGTAAATTTTGGTGGAGAGTACAAAATTGGGTTTTCGGCGAACGTGGGGCATTGAGCCCCTGGCGGTAACGGCGCACCGTCGCTCAAGGGTGCGGAAGGGGAGCACACCGCTTCGACATACGCGTTCCTGCGGGTTACCCGATTAGGGTGCCAATATCGGATGCCCGACCGTCTACAGTCTAATGCCATGTTCTCCGGAAAAGAGACTTATTTCTACCAAAATTTAGATGACAGAGATCTAGCCGCAATACCGCAACTCTGGGCAGAAGTCACTACTTGACGGATTACGTTAGCTTATATGCACGGAGTGGGCAGCAGGCCGTCATGGTAAGCTTATTTGACGTCGGCCATGGCAAAGTGCTCACTGCATGATCGGCAGACGCTAAACGCCTATACCAAAACTGTCCGGGTGTAACGTCACGCAATAGACGTTAATCTCAATGCGAAATGCCTTAGGGACATGTAATGTTTTGTGGAGGGCGGCCAGCAACTATAACTTGTTCACCCAGCTGACTGATTTATTGATTTGATCCTACGATGCCCAGGCTCGCTAATCGAACCTATGAATGTTGGGACTAGATAATGTCATAATCTACGCCCACTGAAATCGGCATCTTCCCGCCGTTCGACAACGACATCGTAGAGGACCAAGAATCTTACAGACGTGCTCGGGCTGATCTACTAATATAGTAGATATGGGAGGTTGGCGGCGGTGGTGGAGTACATCTGGATAGGGAGATTAAATTAATGCTCAATTTCGATAGAATTCAACGAGACGAATCCGAATCCGAATCGAAGTCAGAGCCGAATTAAAGCCCAACGTGACCCATGCCCGCCTCCTGGGCCTATTCAAGACCAAACAAGAACAAAGAAAGAAGGTTCCAAAGCGCATCCCGGCATCCACGGGCTTGATGTACGAAAAATTGAGTAGCTTTAGCGGGCGTCCCGGTGCTTTTGGTGCTCCTATCTAGGACAAAGACGAAGCGAAAGTAGTATTTGTCAAACTGGGCTGAATCATTCTCTCTGACGACGTCGTCAATCATTCGTTCTCAGAGCCTCTGTCCACTTGTTCAACCAGTCCAGCGGCATTAAATAAGCCAGCCACTGAGTTGCAAGCGGCATATTCAGTGACGGGGCCTTGATTATCCCTTGTTCGCTGGCACCGGTTTCCGTGTGGAGTAGGCAAGTTAGATCCGCCTTGGATTCCGCCTCGCTGGGTCCGAACGGTTCCCAAGCCGTAAGCAGCCCTCCGGCACATCCGATATCAACTAAAGGCAGCCACATTCGTCCATAACTGCCGTTGGTTCTCCGCCGTTGATGCGACCCCTTCGCGTTAGTTCGATATCTTTCGTGGGCAGGCAACCAGATCAGCGACGTCGGGCAATGCTTTGTAATACCTTGGAAGGTCCCCTTGAGATACACAAGTTCTTCCAGACATTTGCTATGCATGATTTTGTATGTACCCAGAACGGCCATCTACGTGGAAGGATATTTTCTGGTTTGTCTTGTGTCGGTCTTGAAGTCATTGACATTGTCTTCTTTGTAAATGTGTCTGTGACAGACGGCATAGCGATTGGTAAAGCTTTCGATTTTGTTTCTCTTTTACCGCCAAGGGTAAGGTTGACGTTCAGGTGCAGCGTGGTCAGTATTTCTGAACACAGCCGGGCTATTTTTGAAGCATTTCAGCGTTATTCAAAAAGCTAGCGGGACATTGGTCCAAATGTTTCAACAGCGTCGGCGTCGGGGTCATACCTTGCGAACTTCTCGTTAGAGAATGCTCGGCGGAGGAATTCTTGACGAAAGGGCACGGCTGGGAAGCCATGAATTTGGCCGCAGCTACGAGTCAGCCGTGTCCTCAAATGTGAAGTTTTGCATCAAAAGAAAGAACGCGTTACACCGACACTTTGATTGATTTCGGCTCTCGCCCTTGCGTTTGACGTTCTTTTTGTCGTACATCGCGGTAGAAGCTGCCCGGGTCAGCTTGGCTCGCTGCACGTGACTTCTCACGGCTTTGAGCGGACTTAAGAGCAGACAACGGCTTTGGAAATGGAAAGAGGACGATTTCCATTCTCAACTGGATTTAGGACGGTGCAAAGGCCGGGCGTACGACAAAACATACAACCTCAATAGATAAGTGCAATGGCAGAGCATTCGAGCACCCGAGATCCACCCAGCATCTTCACCAGTCAAGGCCCCTTCCAGTCAATCCCTTGGATTTCGATTATCTTCAGAACTTCCTATCCTCGATTATCCTCTCAAAATGTCCGTCTTGATCACAGGCGCTACCTCCAAGACCGCTCTTCCCCTTCTGGCCCAGCTTGACGAAGCTGGTGTCCCTCACGTTCGTACCTCGCATCGCAACGCGCCCAAGACCGTCCCGCTCGATTGGGACGATACCGCTACCTACTCGACCCCCTTTCAACGCGGGCCCATCCGCGCCGTCTATCTCGTGGCCCCAACTAGCCCCACACCTGGGGCAGTCATGATTCCCTTCATCGACGCGGCACTGAACCACGGCATGCGACGCTTTGTGCTGTTGGGCGGTGCGTCTTTGCAGATGTCGACGCAGCACTGGCTCGGGGACGTGTGGGAACACCTCAATGCGTGCCGTGCCACCCATCGCGACGTCGTCTACAGCGTCCTGCGCCCGTCGTGGTTTATGCAGAACTTGACGGCGCCTGGATGGATAGAGGGCCTCCGTAACAGAAGCGCTCTTATCTCGGCCTGCGGCGACACCGCGGCGCCATGGGTCGATGCGAGCGATATCGCGGCAGTGGCTTTGCACGCGCTGACAGCGACGCCGGAGCGCGTTAAGGAGGCGTATGATATTAAGGGCGGCGAGCTGCTCAACTGGGACGAGGTTGCGGCGACGATTGGGCGGGTGGTGGGTAGGGAGGTCCGGCATGTTCGCGTGAGTGAAGAGGAGAATCGGCAGAGGTCCCTTGATGCAGGGCTTCCTGATTTTTCAGTAAGTCTTGGGGTGGTGTTGGAGGAGAAAATGCGAAAGGGAGAGCTGAATTATTTGCTCAAGCTAGAGCCAAATGATGCGCCAGCAGTGCTGAGGCGGGCTCCGGTAAGGATGGATGAGTTTTTAGAGGCGAACAAAGCCGTATGGATGTAATCGACCATGTCTGAAGCCAGCAGCGCATTGTAACGAGACTCTTCAGCGTGTCTATTGTCCGTATGACATCCGCAGGTGACACTGACGTATCTCCTGCTGCATGGCATGCGGCAGCTAAAAAGAATGGACCAGTAGCATCGCCTATCGCCGCTGCTATAGCTTCTTCAACCTTTGATACAATGGCGCAACTTTGGGCCTATGAATGAGGAAATGAATTCTCAACAGTAATGCTCCCAGTATCATTCTCCGCGTCCTTCTGGATATTTGTCTCAGTGGGCATCGACCACAAGATATGGTTTTGGCGCGTTATTGGTATTCTCATCGATAGTCACATAGTTTGTAGGTAGCACGATCGGTAGAGATCGAATGAAGGCGCGGTCTCTCATTTGCTAAAGTTCGCGGAAGCCCACGTCGCTTAGTTGGATTTGGGCAGATTGGGTGGAGAGGTTTTCGGCCGTGAAGATTGACCTATAGGCAGCTTTCTTTAGAGTGGTGGCGTTCATGATACTCATCCTGAACTCTGATCAGGTAAAGGCAACAGTTAATCAGGTACTCCGTAGAGATATAGGATATAGTAGGAGGTTTCATACTTCGTGATTGCGCATGGTAAGGAAGGATAACGGATATACCTTAGGGGCCCTAGGCCTTTGTTAGGTGCAATCTTGACCCAATTTTCTCAACGAATTTGCTACACGACACGCTAACTATATTGATATTATTGCTTGAGCTAGATTTTAGATTTTTAAGAGCGATTTATTTTATCAATAGATAGATTTTGATCTAAAAAATCTTTTTATTAGTTAAAAAAAACAATTTTTTTTGAAAAATAATTTTTGTGTTACGAATATCACGAGTGTGTCATGAGTGTGTTGTAAAATTACAAATATCACAAGCTTGTTTATGAGCTGACTAAGCTAAATGTGGGTCAAGTGTGGCTAGAGTTACCCCATATTCACGTTTTCGGGAAGACTCTCAACCAATCACGATCAACGTTATTGTCAAAATAAGCTCAAATTTGGACGATTTGAGTTGACAATTACTATCAGGGGTGCCCCTGCTAAGCTACCCTTGTCGTTGAGCCTAGCGTTGTATTGCTAAGCCTATCGTTGAGCGCACGCTGCTTCAACTAATTCCTAGCCTTACAAGACAAAACATTGGCAAAAGAGGTCAATTTGCCAAATAACCTCAAGATGGCCTCACGACGCTATCAAGACATCTGATAACAACGACAATAGCTCAAAATCAGATGAAAGGGGTGTCGAAAAAAAAAAAAACAATCAAGATAGTTCACACGTCGCAGGTCAATAAGGCGCTCGCAGGTAATAAAGGCCTAGGGCCCCTAAGGTAATTAGTCTATGCTAAGCGAGTCGTGCATCCCTGTCGACCCGACAAACCAATTTTACCTTTTATCCTACCCGCTCTATGCTCCGACCCCTTTAATATTCATAATTGCAACGTAGAACGCTCAATCAGTCTTCACAATTACATGCGTGATTTTTACATTACAGCACTGTATTTCTATGACAAACGCATGCTGTTTTGGTCACTTGGTCAAGGGTCACTGGTGATACCGTGATTCGATAGTCTATCTCGGGATAATAAAATGTCTGATTTCTCGCCTTCTTGCACAATTTCGAGCTTTAGCGACCGAAGAATGACTGAAAGAATCACCTGATTTTGTTCTCAGACACACTCGATGAATCACTTCTCCATCTGCTTTCGCTGCGTTCCCTGAGTCCCTCTTTTGGTATTGCTTTAGAATCATCGTTTAGCTGGATCATCATTATCTTATTTGATTCATTCTAGGTGGCTGAATAGCTTGGTAATTTCTGTCCGTCGTTCTCGTCTGTTTCCCTTCAAGCGACGCATAGATGACAGGGCATCGACCCTTGACTTCGTAGTCAATATAGTCTATCGAATAGGGGTATGACTCTTGAGGACCGCTCTATGTCTCCGTGAGATTGAAGTCCATCAGTGGCATGACAACTACAAGTAGTAGCTGTCAGGATTCTGTAAGTTCCCTCGTCCATTTGTTTTGTTCATGGACAGTCGCAACAGTAATACAGTGTTCTGACTGATAGCGAAGTCCTGTACGTAACCTGACCTTCGTCAGACATCTGAAATATCCTCTACCTTCCTATTCGTTCACTACTTGTCCGGCTGGGAGCCATATTTTGGACCAAGGCGAGACACGCCCGTATCCTCTTGGCTCTGGCTGTCATTGGATGGCAGACTCAATTAGAGCTCTTGTCAGAGACTCTTGCTAAAACCTTGATGATGCGCGTCCAGTCTGACAGCATCGATGATTCAAATAGACTACTCCATGATTTGGTCCTCTTCTCCGAGCATTGAAGCAGTCACTCTCCCTTGTCGTCCACAGATAAGTATAAATGCTTGTCCTATCCCCTTGAAAAGACCTTGGATTTCTTGGATTTACAGAAGCATATTTGCGTTCCACTCTCAAATGTCCTCCCACAATTTGAATTCCTTCTACAACAATTAACTGAAGCCCGTAATTATGGCTCCCACTAAACCTAAACCTCTATCTGACAGAGAACAAAATGACTATCAGCTGCTAAAACCAATACTTGAGAACCACTTCGACCAGATCCAGCAGGCTGATGAGAATCTGGGAATTATCACAAGACTAACACCTTTCAAATTCCAGTGTAGGTTAGTGATTCTTTTCCGTCTTCCCGGCTAGCCCTCTCTTTGAAGACAACAGCAACTTACTCACTACACCCTGCTTCTGATCAAATCTGATCCTAAACATATGGCAGTTCCTCGAAATGCCGCCCATGCAAAACCATCAAACAGATAACGCAGTTCAGCTCAGGCTTAGCGGAGCTCATAGCCCCCGTACTCCGTCCACGGATTTATCATGAATTTGGATGTGAGATATCGACCATTGAGCAACCGCCAGAGGAATATGTAGAGGGACACCAAAACGACTCTACACAGAAGCGCGCTGCAAGAAAGTTGGTTAAGCAACTTCAAACCATGAGTCAAAATCCATGCTCGCTCATAAAGAATGATAAAGATCTCTGGTATTCTTTTCGGAACAACAAATTCACATCAGACGTTTGGAAGCAAAAGAAAGCAGAACTGCAAGCTTTGATCGTAGGAAGCTTCGCACAATATATCAAGAGAGGCTACGAGGCCCAGGACACTACCTCCGAAACCATCAGACGAGATGAGGAGGCCAAACTGAAGAAGGCCGCCAAGGAAATGAAAGCCAGAGATGAGGCCAAGCAACAAAATAAAACAAGCGCAGACGCACGCTGAGCCTCGTAGCCGTTGGTTGGCTAATTGCCCGGCATTTGGATATGATACGGGATTTGTCGTTGAGATCCAGCAACAGCCATGTTTGGGGCGTTGCTGGTTTCGCAGAGATGTTATCGTAGGCCGATTGCTCGCTCGTAGCTCATTCCACGCTCCTTGTAATTAGATCAAATATCAGAAATCGGGCATCAGATATTTCTCTGTACCTTCATTTTTCCCAATCTACTGTAATCTCCGCGTAAGTAGCATTGTAGCCTGAGCAACCCTTTGTGTCGAGTGAATACTTCTTTCCACTGTCATGGGGTTTCGAGATAAACCAATTCATGAACGTTTCAGTGAAAAGCCTAGAGAACGGCGAGCTATATCATACTTACAAGCGGAGCTTAAGAGTGAAGCGACAAGTCAACAGCCCACAAGAGGATCCCCTGCTAATGGCGTGACTGTCCTGCCAACCTTTCTAAAAGTCTTGACCGTATCTTAGGGGATTGCTTGTTTACTTCCCCTTACAAGCGTATTGCTAGGCATGTCCCAAAATGATATTTACTAGCCTTGTAATACTACTCTTGGAAGCGTATAAGCCTTGATCAGTGTATGCAATGAGCTTCAGACACTTTGGTTTCCCTTCGTTCTGTTAGTGCAATGTTTAGAAGCTGCAAAATTTTATTCGCAAAAGCTTCGGACCATGATCACACGATAAGAGATAGCACCTGGAATAGCCGATCCAACGAAATTGTTGGCCAGATGCTTCTTGGAGTTTCCTAAAGCAGGTCATGGATTTGTATCTTGAATATTTCGTGAACTAATAATTGACAACGTGCTGTAGAACCTAGCTTGATCAGTCGCATGGGCAAAAAGCTCGAGGATCTTTCCTGAAGTTTAGGCCAGTGTGGGAATTTCTACCAGCCCTCTGCAGTCAAACCCTTATTACCTTGAATAGCAACCTTTGTACACAATTGAAGGGCCATTACTCAGCACCTTGAAACCAGTGATGAATTCTTCACTAAGCTATAACGTAGTACTAATAATGAGGTATTCACCAACGTCCTCCATCCACTCGAACAGAGATTCGATCCTCTATATCAATTCGCCTTATTCCATGTATCTCTTTAAACAACTAACAACAACATTTTCGGGTTGGATCTGTCAATATCGCCTTATTAGCCGGAGTTGCAATGTTCTGCCAGTGAAGTTAGAATCTCTGCGTAATATCACGCACTCAGCTAAAAACCATAAGGGGTAAATGAGGAAAATGAGGAGGGTGTTGTGCGAGATTCATAAGAAGGCCTACACAAAAGCAAAATTAATGTAAAACGTGAAATTTGCGACAAAAAGCACGTTACAGTGACATTAACCCAAACATGACGACGTTGGTGTTTAAAGACGGAACCAACTCAAGGGGAAAATACCACCAGAATCAAGGTCTAATCGCGGGACAATCCCCAGCCGTATCCAGACTATTCTCCGGATATCGGCCTTTGAGGCTTGTACCGCTATCAACAAGTGACCTGGTCGAGCCTAGAAGCTCGACTGGGGAGCACCCCGGCTGAATGCCGGAATGTTTTGAATTCACGCCATCTTCTCGCCAGAACCCGCGAGTGACACCATGAGGCTCTCCTCAATCCGTTGTCTTTCGCCCATTGACTAAGGAAGACATTATGGGCGAAATACGGCTGTAGATCTGGATAGCATTCATGATGGAACAGCAGCAGTTGAAATTGATGGCTGTATGGGTCCATCCGCAATCTAGTCACATGTTTCCGGATCTTAACTCCCATTTGACATCTGCACCATGGACGCAATATCCCGTGCCACATAGATCTGCCCATACAAGTCCGTCACATTGATGAATAGCTGAATCGCATCCAGGGTCCGCTTATCCAACCCCTGCTGCTCTAGTCGCTCCAACGCCAAAGTTACACCCTCACGTTCGTACTCGGCTAACCAGAGAAGATCTTTCTTGTCCTGTTTCTCTCTCTCCGCATTGAACCCGGTGCTCGAGTCTACATTATGAGCACTGAACTCTGCAAAGTCGAGGCAGTTCAAGTTCATCTCGGCACGGTCGCGGGAGAGAGATCCATAGTCATTGTACATCCGACAGAGAGCTGCGAGATGGTGGCAGAGGTCTTGGAAAAGGTAGGCAGTTTTGACATCAAGAGAGGTGGAAGAGTTATCCGTGACGAGGCAGAGGAAAAATGCGAATGAATATGGGCAGCTTGTGTGGTCAGAGCCAGTGCTTCGCACCCAACTGTACAATGCCTTGGCTGAGAAAGCTTCTGGTGGTCGGGCATCATGCACTTTCCTTTCTTCACCGTTCATGCGTGGTCGAGTTTTCTCCAAGTAGTGATTGTCCTCAATTTGCGTTAGATGAGCTTGTAGGAATTGCTCTAGCTCTTGTCGCAACGTATGCTGCATGAGATGTGACGCTCCAATAACAGACTCGTGCGATAATGTACGTTTGACGTACGCAGAAAGAGTTATCTCAATATCCTCAAACCCAGTCTGAGTGTTATGGATCGATGTTTCCGTTGAGCCATTGGAATGGCCTGTTTCATCAGCGTGGCCGTTTTGAATCTTGGTTGCTCCATTTTTGCTTAGCTCGGTTGACCGATCTGTACTGCAGAGTCGCTTTATAGATTTTCGGAGGTTTTGAATAGGCACGTCGCAATCGGTCCCAACCACGGCCTCCATATATTCGTCCACCTGATAGTTCAACATCGATACCACGACCATTTCTTGCAGCAACGCGGAATCGAGGGACATTCCCAGCATATTGCACGCCGTCCATGTAAGTGGAATGTATTCGAGATACTTGTCGTCAGACATATTCTTTCGGGGGAAGACATCAAGTCGAATTCGTCTCAGTCTTTTCAGAAAGGATGAGCTTTCAATGATTGCCAGCTCCATCAATGGTAGCGGACTCTGTTGCAGGGATTTGAAGAGCGGTAAAGCCGAGAAGAATTTGCTCAATTTTCTAATGTGATTTATTGAGGCTAGCTCGGGGAGCTTGGTCCAAGATTCCGATAGTGAAACTTTGTACATTGCAGAAAGGCAATATGCTTCTGATAGCAATGACGAGGAGTAGGTAACTTTCTCAACCCAGATCGGTCGTGGATTATCCCATGAGTCGGCATGCGACTGTAAATAAGCACGGCCGCGTGTAATACTATTCTCGACTGCCTCTTTCACAGGAGAAAACCATGGCAGGGACACTAATTCCATAAATCCAAGGATAGCATAGGCGGTAATTTCGTTAGAGCCTTTGCTCCATGAGCCATCAGCATCTTGGCTTCTGAGGAGTCTCGTGATTAGCTGCGTCAATATCACCGGAATTCGCTCATTTATCAAGATGATGGGAAGTTCCGAAAGCTTTTTTTGCTCCCAACAACGTAAGACCCGCACAAAGGCTTGAGCTAATAGCATTGATGGATACTCTATAGACAGATTCTTTGGAAATTAGTTGGACTCCGTGTTGGTTTCAAGGAAGAGCGGACGCACCCATTTGTCTTTGACGAGGTCATGATCCCACGTGTCGCAAAGGTATTGCACAGCCTTGGTGACATGTAAAACATGATCTCCGACACTTTCCGTTAATAGAAGTGCTTTGAGGACATTGCAGTTAGCACTGAAGCTTGGGTTCTTCTCGAGGGCGTAGGTCCGAAAGCTCCGAGAATCGCTGAAAAACCGGAGCATTTTATCCACTACAGGTGAGTCTCGACCGAGGAGCTGTAACGTTTCCATGGCCTTTGCTGTATCGTCTGCATCGGGCATGATGTTAGTTGCTACTTGAGGTTAATCATGCGTCTGCAGATTTCAGGTTGGCGCTCTGTTACATACAAAATCCCACTATGCCTTGGCCTTGGGACAAAGCACAATCCAGGTAATCACCAATGGCTGATGTCGCTTTGACTCCAAGACCGTCAGATGTAAATCCAGCCTCTAGGAGGGTCGACATTGTCTACTTATCATTAGCGTTTGGCGCACCATTGCTGCAAGTGACTCGTACGAACCCAGGTAATTTCAAAAATCTCTGTTGGAAAGGCGCTAGGCACACCACCCATATTTTTTCCTTGTCCTTGCTCAATCACCCTTCGAAGATAAAGTTCAGCTTCATTGTCCCATTTTGATGAATAGATCAGATAGGCAGCTGTTGCGGAAGGAGAGTTCATCATGCTACCGTTAACTAAGTGGTGTCCAACGCGTTCAAAATCAACAATGTCCACAAAAGCTTCTAGTGAATGGACCAAGGTGGTGGGATGGGCACTGTAAAGCATTTCGGGACGAAATTTCGACAATTTAGTAGAGCATGCTGTAGCGAGCATGTCATAATCGGGAAATTCCAGGACAATGCCATAATTTTTAATTAATCGATGAAGGCAGGGAATCAAGATCTCAAATCCTACATGATCTGTTTTTGAGATGTCCCATTCACTGAGCATGCGCATCAAGGCATCAGTGGCTCTCAAAATCCTGTCATCAATGTCGTGCGGAAGAGTCTCGCCTGACATCTCATTGGCGTCGTTGCGATGTTTCAGCAGAGCTAGCAGCCCAGACATTGTATTCATAATTCCATCGATATCCGCTGCATCGGATTGCCAGCTACCATCTTCGCTCTGTTGGGTCAGAAGATGTGTGAAAGACTCGGGAAAGCACCATCGTCGTTCATTGTTGATAAGCTTCGCAACCATTGATACCCAGGCTGTATCATAAATAGCGACCGACATGCAGCCAGAACGTGACCCACAAACTTGAGGCAATAAGCTATTCTTGACCATACAGCTAGCTTTCCGCCTCAATTCATGTTGCAATTCCATGGTGGAGAGTTGACGCTGCCGACAAGATGGAGAGAATGTCAAATTGGCTTAGAAACCAATTAGATTAGCAGAAAGACTTTGGGCAGCCTATGAAAGAGTATCAAAGGTAGGCGAGCCAAAATAACCCGAGAATGCACACGGACTAAAAGGATCGCGGAGAGTCCCGAAGACTTCGACTCCCCAAAGCTTTAACTTTGCCATAATATGTAAGGTAGGAGCTGATATGAATGGCATGAGCATGGCATGTTCGGCGGCTCAGCCGCAGACTTTGTCATGGCATGAATCGAGGCAAAGGACTAGTCTCTTATCAAAACCACCGATTGGGCTCGGTCTTGTATCGACGCCTTGACACTAATGTACGTGCGTCTTAGCTATTAGTAACCGAGAAATCAGCCTGTCGTCCTGCATTGAGAAGCGGAATGGTCAGAGAGTTGTACACTCTGTTTTGATGGCTGCTCGAGCTAGAGCTTGCTCTCCTGCTTACTCGGTGTAGCAGGAGCCAATGGCTGTAAACAGCGAGCAGTAAGCAGATCGTTCGACCAAGGGCATTGGCTGTATCGTATTCTTCAAAGTCACCATCGGCATAAACATGCGTGAGCACTAGTACCCCACCATTTTGTCTTCTGCCGTTTGAGGCACTTGGTATAAGCCAGGCGTATCAATCGGAAAACTGGGTAGCAAGTCCTTTACAAGGTAATAATTTTCGACCCCGAGTGAAGGCTATTGTATTTGCTCCTAACCTGGAACGACGTCTGCCCAATACTTTTGAGGACTCTCACGGCTCAACAATAGTGCGGAAAGTCGGAGGGAATAGAAGCCATCAAAATTGGCGCAGATTTGCGGCTGCTGCGTGATAGTGACATGCGGAATGGAATCCTGGCACACTTCTCCACTCCACTCTCTGTTGAGCAAGCCAGACTGCTCAATATGGCATATTCTAGCGACGCCTTACTTGGGTTTAGAAATGTACATTAGGTACATACGCAAGGTAGGCTAGTGTGATTTCTCTATAATCCGTACCTAAGCGATCCACGTTCTTGTTCTAGCGTGGGGCAGTCGGGCAGCGATTCGAGACTGGTTCGAGAATCTCATCCAGTTGCATTCAGGCTATGTTAGCCGTTACAGCGGCCGCGGGTTTCCGACGCTATTTTCAACGTTGTCGGATATGGCGGTGCAAGGGATTGAGTAATGTTCCTGTGCCGCCTTGGAGTTCATAGAATAAGTCTCCGGACCACCGAATTCAGGCAAATGCTACCAAGTAGACTGTTCCGGACACTTCTGAACTCCAGGATGATACAGTGGTAGATGATCGAAAGGCTCTCAACACCTGCATCCTTTTCCACGGCTATCGCGACTCTAAAGGTGTGTTAGTTGGCTACTTCGGCTAACGGATCGAGCTGAATGACGATGCCCTTTGACGAAGGATCTGTGTGGAGCCATGATCGGCATAAATTCGGGTCAATCCTACTATCTAGTCTATGCGCTAGGACACTACGCGAATGTACCTGCGGTACCAAGCCAAGGTTCCCTCAGCCTCGTATTTCCGCAAGGTTCATGCACGCCGCGCAATATCGCTCACCATCGAAAGGTCTCGCTATGCCACAGCGCTTCAAAACACGGAATATGCAGTATTATACAGGACCTGCCTGCATCTCCAAGATAGTGTAGCCCTGGCAAGGCTAATATGGCGTCGCATGCTACCATAAAGTAGGGGCATTCTTCGGGTGGGTCATAGCCTGGGCCAGAATATTTCAACATTGGGATTCTCTCGTATCTTGTTGTTTTCTTGTGGGTAGAGCGCTCGCAGAGCTACTTTCGATATGGATCGTTTCCAAAGCCATCCCCTTTGGGACAGCCTTACACTCTCGGTATCCTCTATCATGGCGTACTCTCTACTTCTTCCACTGTCGGCTTATCTGATTTCTATCATTTCCATGCGTTTTTCCGGGCCGAAAGCACCTCTTGTTGGACTTCGATCTATCTTTGTGCCGCGCTATCTTGCGAATTGGTGGTTCTTTCGTGATGCTCGCGCAGTCTTGAACGAAGGCTATTCCAAGGTACTCGAGCACCGATTATGTGCTTATTCATGTACGAAGGAAAACTAATGTTCAAAGTTTACGGACAGCATCTGGAAGTTTGCTCGCGCAGATACTGACATGCTTGTTCTTCCACCTAAATACGTGGACGAACTCCGGTCCCTTCCGCACAGCGTAGCAAGTCCCACAGTCGCACATGCATTCAATCTTTCTGGATCCCATACGAACATGAACATTATTCTCAAGAACAACCTTCATTTTCGAACCTTACAAGAGAAGCTCACTCCGAATTTGGGCAAGTTGACACGCCCAATGCAAGACGAACTCAATTACGCATGCGACCGAGACCTGCCGCAATCTGAAGGTAAGTTTTCGAGAAACAAGTACAGTACCCTATCAGTGTGAATTAACCAGCTTTAGGTGAATGGGTAGCAATCAAGCCTTACCATTCAATATTGGATCTCGTGGCTCGGATCAGTGCCAGAATTTTCCTCGGCCTTCCTTACTGTAGAGACCCAAGATGGCTAGAGATTTCCACGCAGTTTACTGAAAATGGTATGTACTAGCTTTGCTGCTAAGATCGAGGTTAACATTCGTTTAGTGTTCGTATCCTTGGTTGTCTTGCGTTTGTTTCCGCGCTCGCTCCATGGGGTGCTTAGCTGGCTTCTCCCATCTACGTATGTTGGAAAGAACTACATTAGGAAGGCAAAGAAGCTTCTAGTGCCCGAAATTCGCCGGAGGCAAGATGCCCGGCGCGAAGGGAAAGACATGTCCGACAATAACATGAACTTGCTCAACTGGATGATTGAGCTTGGGGAGGAGCACGAAAGCAAGCCCTCTGATCTGGCGCACCTCGAGGTGGTCATGTCCTTGGCATCTATTCACACTTCTCAGATGAATGCTGTGCACGTGCTTTATGACCTCGCTGCTCTACCCGGTTACATCGAAGAACTACGGTCGGAGATCAAACAAGTCCTCGCTGAAGATGGTCCTTGGATGCAATGGACCAAAACGTCTTTCAGTAAGCTGAAGAAACTTGACTCGTTTATGCGCGAATCTCAGCGCTGGAACCCGCCAAGCCTTCTCTCTTATCACCGTGTCATGATGCAAGACTACGTTCTCCATGACGGGACGCTACTGCCCCGGGGAGCCCATATTGCCATGGCGGTGAATTCGATTCAAAATAATCCCAAGGTAACCTCCAACCCCGAAGTCTTCGATCCGTTGCGATATTATAAACTGCGCGAGCGCGAAGGCGAAGCACATCTGCACCAATTTGCAACGACGGAACCTCAGATTCTCAATTTTGGCCACGGCAAATACGCCTGTCCAGGTCGGTTTTTTGCTGCATTGGAGATAAAGAACATCCTTGTGCGCCTCATCATGGACTATGATTGGAAGCTGCCAGATGGCGAAGGCAGGCCGAAGAACATCACTGCTCATGAGTTCATATTCCCGAACGAGAAAACCGTTATCTATACCAAGAGAAGAGCGGCCCCCGAGAGGTTGGCTTTGAGTGCCTAAATGCCCGATTGGGTTGTGGGCAACCCTCTAGGGGAAATATTTGGCTTTTGAGCAAGTAGCAGGTGTGCAGTGAAGCAACGCCAGGGCCTGGCTTTTCCCGCACCTGCATACGCAGTGTTCATATCATAATTCGCTCTATCTCGTCATTGGGTTTGGGATTTTGACTCATGTGCTGTTTTGTAGTTCTCTTTGATTCCGTGTCATGAAACAGAGCCAATCCAAGCCTGATCCTCCTCACATAAAACGACGAAAATAATATGCATCAGACAGAATCTTGTTCAGATGCAATTAGTGAAAATCTCTCAGAGTATCAAAGTCATAAACAGCAACTGCCTATCGACGCACCGTCCAGGTAAGTCAACGTCGATGTCCTGTTACAGTCACCCATGTCTGAACGTAGTTAAGTTGGATGGAGTCTGAGAGGACATCCAGAATCATTCACGCGAGGACGGGTGAAGTCTGTCACTAAGACGGCTCATCTACCACGCCTTCTATTCACCATGATCCTAGAGCAATAGACACATTTGAAATAGCCTTGAATCCCCCAAGTTTGCCTCCCCTCAGATCTCTGCCTTCTATCCTAATTTCCCAACTCAAGAAACCCCACTCAACTCGTCCTTAACCTTCTTCAAAGTTTCTCTCATGGCTAATACACCCTACCGACATCCTATTGAAGGCAGCTACAAGAACAGAGAGGCCTGCTTTGAAATGCTTGGCGACACATTCGACCTTTATGAGAAGCACATCATGGGAAACTTGCCCGGACTTGACAAAAGCCGCGAGGAAGTCAGGTACACTTGCCCGTAAGTAGTGTCGCCCTACCAGTTAACTCCATTTTGTCATCCTATCTCGGTGATGAAATTTGGGATCTGCCATCATTTCAAAAATTCATTATGTCTACTAATAGACTCAAGTGAGCTTTCCGAGGCAAACGGTAAATGTGAATCATGCAAAGCAAGACAGCGGATGATTTGGGCAAGCGAAAAGGATGTAAGTACCCTGAAAGACGCAAGAGGCGATTTGGACGATCTAGCTTCCATGATATGTTTTTGGCGGAAAAATTTTTTTCTGAAGAGAACTATCGATCTCCATAAAGCACGCCAAAACGAGAAAGATGAGTTAAGACCCAGAGAGGGGCCTAAAGAGGAACACGTCAAAAGGATGGCGAAAGCGCGAATGGAGCTTTCACGGCAATTGAACATCTTCTCGAAAAACAACCACATAGACATCGAAACCTGGACTGCAATGAGGGAACCAACCACTCAGGTTCAATCCGGGATGCAGAGACCAGAATGTAGTGCTGTCCCAGACCAAGCCCGAAATGCGGCAAAGAAGCCAGGAGCCATCATAGACGGGGCCAAAACTGGTCCGAAGAAGTGAAATGGCGGTGCAGCTCAACCAAAGACCAGCAGAGACCCTTCAAACTCTGAGGAATAAGGATTAGAGGTCAACAGAAGGGCCCAAGGAACCCAAGTCAAGTAGAGGGCGGATATTGAACGCTGTCAGCTGGCTCTGATGCAGAATTCAGTCTGGGAGTTGACGGATGAGTCACTGGAAGACTCAGCCTGCTACGCCTCATTCAAGATCTTTAGATCTTTGATTGCCTCTTCTATGGTTTTGAGTTGTTGACTTCATGCAGTGATGGATTTCCCAATCTTCGGCTGGTTTGGGGACGGAAGCTTGATGGTTGAACTTTTCTGTTTGTGACCTTCGTTATCCCTTGCCTGGTCCAAAGGTGTTGAAACTTTCTCGGCCCTGGTATATTTGTGAATGACACTATAAAGTTGGATTCTAAACGTTGTAGCTGAAGACATTGGGGTAACGACGGTGCCTCTTACTCCACGCTTTCATTTCTCGAAGCTCTGAGGATCAGTCGGGACCTCCCAGTAGCTATACTTTTTATCGACTGCAGAAACATTAAAGATCTTTGGGGAAAGTGCGTGACCGATCACTATAATTGCCAACAATGATTTTCCTCATGAGGAGTACTGGAACAGTGTCCTGCCGGCGGGCTTGAGTGTCGCTAGGAGGGTAATTGAATAGTATTGTATGATTCTACACGTTGAAGCGAAGACATATAGCGTAGAGATCCAGCGAAGACTATAATACAGGACCCGATGTGTACTGGAGAGAGGTAGATCATTGTAATGTGTCGCCCGCCAAAAAAGACGCGACGTGTCAGGGGTGTTCGGGAACTCACACAGCGGGGCAGATTTTGTGCGATGAGAAAACCGTACATCGCAATTAGATCTATCCTTCTTAGTCTCTCTGGTCTATCAAGTCAGCAATCGCACGCTTTGAGATCTTTGCAAATCGAATTCGACGAATCTTAAAGCATGTCGCTTGGTCCGCCAGGCGCAAGCCTCGACCCAGATCAAGCAGAAAATAATCCAGATGTATGCCACAACAGCCGTAGCCTCTCGTTCTTATTCCTCGACTAACGGTACATTCCTAGATAGAACATCAGTTTGCGGTAAAGGGCATGCCTATACTCACCCCCTTCAACTTTGGTCCATCACCGAGCTGACGCCTTATCTTCCTGCAGTCGTGGAGCATGTCGAGGCTTACTGGGGTCTTCTTAATAAATGTCGCGGTAGCGAGCTGCGCCTTACCAAACTGGACGACGATATCTACAATCACTTCAAGCAAGAATTTCCGGATTATGATCTGAAGGCCACAATCAACGAGGATGAGATGAAGAGCAAAGAAGGCAAGGAACGATGGCGGAACTTTGTCGAGACATACAAGGAGACGGTCAAAGACTACAATTTTGGGACGATATTAAGATCAAATCCAACATTTGAATATGGCGAGAAGGAGACAATACTTGGTTGGTCCAATCTGACGGCAGAGACACAGACGTGGCATGGCTAACATCACCGGGCCAGTGGTTCGAATGCAGTTCTACGCGATTGAGATCGCTAGGTAAGCAAAAGAACTCTGCTCAGCTTCGGGCGCCTCCACGTCTAATAATGTCCATAAGAAACCGCGAAGGATTGAACGACTGGGTCTATGAAAAGAATCACCCTGAGCAAGCAAAAGCTGCTTAAAACCGAGGTTGAAGGCTTTGGTCGAGGATGAAGCTTCTCGTATTTCATCGCGATACAGCATACTTTGGCTGGAACGATCGCAGATCGCAATCAAGGACCATGGACCCGACGGATTTCGCAGACATTTATACCGCGCCTCCTTTCCACGTCCATTATTTTTGTCTTGGTTCGCGTAAAGCGTGTCGGAGCGGGAAGCTTACCCGTCACCTGGTGTTGTGGCCTTCTATAATTCGAACATGTGAAAAGAACACAACTGAATTGGAGGGTGTGGGGAATATGGAAGAGGTGATGGCCGTGGGTTTTAAGCGAAGTGTGGTTGCTGCAGAGAACAATAGCAAGGCTCAACGCGCTGTGTGACCCACAACGCGGTACAACAAATCCATTTCCCAAATCATCTTTCCGCATGTAGACCTTTGTTTCATTCCACGGTGATTCATTCTTCGTCAAAAATTTTCTGCGGGCTACTCAATTGTTATCCTTATTGTTGCATCATTGGCAGATCGGCTTGCTTCAAGCTTTCCGTGGCCCAAAATTCCATTCAGGGCAAATGTCTGATGAGGAAGATGGAGACCCAAAAGCCCAAACCGACGCAGACGAGGACGATGAAGCTCATACTGCCCCATGGAGCGCCCTGTTTACCTTCACCACTGGAAGACATGCTCTTGTCTTGTCCCTTGCCATTATCCTCTCGGCAATCAGTGGTGCCAATGTTCCGGCGAAAGCGTATCTTCTTGGCAAAGCCTTCAACTCGTTTACTACATTCGGCGCGGGTCTCATATCGGGTGCAGAACTTAAGAAAGAGATTGCGAAATACTGCACGTACCTTGCTCTTCTTGGGCTTGCCACTTGGTTGACGAGTGCCGCCTTTTTCATGCTCTGGCTGGCCTTTGCAGAGATGCAAGCCAAGTCCGCTCGAGATCGAGTGTTTGAGGGACTGCTTGAAAAGGATATAGCGTGGTATGAGCTGCGTAAGGATGGGATTGCCGCGTCTATCCCACGAATTCAAATGTAGGATCAGAGTTCTTCAGCAAAGATATTCATTGACCAACGACTGTCAGGCAGATCCGTGAGCTCCAGACGGCGCTCTCTGCCCCGATGGGCGACTTAGCCCAGTACACATTCGTCTTCTTCGCCTGCCTCGGTCTAGCATTTTATTACGCTTGGGATCTAACACTTGTGACAATCGCCGGAGTGCCGCTCATTTTCGTCGGCGTCAGTCAAATCTCGCGACGAGTCCATATTGCTATTGGTGCTCAACAGGATGCGATGACGGAAGCCTCCAAGCATGCAACAACCGCATTTTCTTCGATTGAGATTATCAAATACTTCAACGGTCAAAAAGATGAAGTTCGGAGGTACAGCGCAGCGACCAGCACTGCAGCGAGGCACTATATGCGTCAAGCCCATTGGAACGCCTTGCAGCAAGGTTTCGTCACACTTTGTACTCGAGCGATGTTTGTGCAAGGCTTCTGGTACGGGAGTACGCTCATCGACGGAAGCAAGAAAAGTCCTGGACAAGTACTTACAACATTTTGGGCTGCATTACAAGCAATTGGAGCGCTGCAGTCTATTCTCCCGCAGATGATCGTTCTCGAGAAGGGAAGAGCAGCAGGTGCAAACCTACGGGCGGTTGCTGCACAGTTCAAACGGGCAAAAGCAAGCGGGAGCATTATGAAGATACCAGGAGAGAATGCTGCATCAAGTGACATTAGATTTCAAGACGTAAGAGGATTGGACAGAAGCAACAGCGCAGTGGTTTGCAACTGACTTTGTCAAGGTTTCCTTCGCCTACCCGTCGCGGCGAAAACAAAAAATACTTAAACATGTCACGCTTACATTTCCTGCGGCCAAGACAACTTTTGTCATCGGAACGAGTGGGTCTGGAAAAAGCACGCTCGGGCAATTGTTGATGAACTTCTATAGACCCCAATCTGGCACAATCACGTTGAACGGAACTTCCGCCTTCGACGTTGACCCTTTATGGCTGCGGCGTAACATTACCTTGGTTGAACAGCAAAGCAACTTGTTCAGCGACACCATCTACAGGAACCTTGCCTTCAGCAATGGAGGTGAAAAGGAAGTGTCACGGCAAGAGGTCCATGATGCCATTGAGTTTGCATTTCTGCAGCAAATGATCAAAGGTATGCCACATGGCCTTGATACTGTGGTCGCATCGAAGGGAAGCTCTATGAGCGGCGGCCAAAGGCAGCGTATGGCTCTTGCTCGGGCCAAGATACGAGACTCTCCCATCCTCGTCCTGGACGAATCGACAAGCGCACTGGATCATACTACGCGTGCGCTCATTATGGAAGCCATCCGCAAATGGAGACGGGGGCAAACGACATTAATCATCACACACGACGTCACCCAAATCCGACCCGAAGACTTTGTATATATCTTGAAAGAAGGGCAAGTCGTCGAAAAAGGCTACCGCAAAGTGATAGAGGAGATGAAGGACTCGCAATTCCAAAATTTTGTACATGCCGGAAAAACGACTTCGGCCACGTCGAGTCCCAAGTCGAGCCCCACGAAAACCAGTCTCTTATCTCGGAGGCCTTTATCTGGATTTTCTCAAGAGCCTCCCCCCGAGCTCCTCATTTCTAAGAATACGCCTTATCAGAGGACGTCATTCGTTTCGCCACACGTGTCGCCCCGTCCAACCTCTGCAATTTGGTCGCCGTATGCAGTAGCTGCACAATTCTCGCCAGGTTCGCCATTTTTGCGGCCTCCCAGTACATCGGCTACGCCACCAGGTAATCCACGGTGGTCGCTCTTTATGACTAATAATGAGGAACGGCCACCCAAACCTCCTCCCAAGGATGTCTCAGGCGAACTAGAGAAGAGACGTTCCAGAATGCAGCGGATATCAATGGAAGAGCTTATTGAGAAAACGGGAGATCAGGCTCTACGAAATCGAACGACATATTTGCGTCAAAAGTCCCTGGCCAGGGATCGATCGGTGTCTCCCCTGTCACTAGATCCAGACGCGGAAAAGGAAGTGAACGACCCAGAAGAAGAGGATTTGAAGTCGACCCAGACCCTATCAGCAAGCAGGATACTTGCGACGGTGTGGCCATCGCTAAGCTCGTGGCCAAGACTGGTTTTGCTACTCGGTTTTGTCGCCGCCCTGGCTCATGCTGTGGCCATTCCAATCTTCTCGTGGCTATTCTCAAGGTTAATTGCAACCTTCTTTGCCTCCGATAACCGCAAGAAGCGAGCAATGACGTATTCACTTGGAATACTTGGGATTGCGTTTGGCGACGGCTTTGGGATCTATTTCATGCATATGCTCCTTGAGTATTGTGGTCAGCGTTGGGTCGATGGAATTCGCGTCCGAGCCCTTGCTCACGTACTTGCGCAACCCGCGGACTTCTTCGCTGCGAAGGAGAACAGCGTCTCGCGTCTTGCAGAATCACTAGACCGAAATGCGGAAGAGATGCGATACCTTCTCAGCCGTTTTGCCGGTCTCATTTTCGTTGCGGTTCTCATGATGGGTACAAGTATTGTCTGGGCTCTTATCGACGCTTGGCAAGTGACTCTCGTTGGACTTGTCTGCGCTCCATACGTTTACGCCGTTTCTAAAGCGTACGGTGCCATTTCCTCAAAATGGGAATCTGCTTCAAATGACGCCGCCGAAGCTGCAGCCTCTATCTTTACCGAAACTTTTACGTCTATCAAGACTGTGCGCAGCCTGACTCTTGAGGGCCACTTCCGACGAAAGCATCTTGCTGCAACCCAGCATGGCCTTAAGGTTGGGTTTAAAAGGTCCTTCTACACCGGCTTCTTCTTCGGTCTTACGGAATCCAGCGTTCAATTTGTCACTGCATTGATATTTTACTTCGGCGCCTTCCTTGCTTCGCGGGGCCACACAAGCGTCTCTTCTATCATCGGCGCATTCAGCCAGCTCCTCTTCAGCATCGCCAATGTCAGCGGAATCCTCGAATTCATCCCGCAAATGAGCTCCAGTCTCGACACAGCAACACGCCTGCTCCGTCTTGCCGACCTTCCCATCGGGACCTCCCACGAAGACATCGGCAGCGCACGCATATCCGGCATCGGCGACATCGAATTCCGCAACTGCAACTTCAGCTATCCCAGCCGCCCCCGGCACCTCGTCCTCACCAACCTCAACCTAACCATCAAACGCAACCGCACCGTCGCTCTGGTCGGCTCTTCTGGCAGCGGCAAATCTACCATCGCATCCCTGATCCTCGGCCTCTACCCGCCCAACCCGCCACCCGCCTTCGACCGCCGCGCGCCTCCTCCCCTCTGCATCGCCGCCCGCCCCATCACCCGCCTCGACATCCCCACCCTCCGCCGCCTCATCGGCGTCGTCCCGCAAACCCCGCTCCTCTTCCCCACCACGCTCTACGACAACATCGTGTACGGATTACCCGAGGGCAGCAGCTACCGCAGCATGGACCACGTGCGGCGCGCGGCGCAACAGACGGGTATCCATGACTGGATCGCCGCGCTGCCGGACGCGTACGACACCGTGGTTGGCGAGGGCGGTGCCGGTCTGAGCGGGGGACAGGCGCAGCGCGTGGCGCTTGCGCGCGCGCTTGTGCGCGATGTCCAGGCGCTGGTGCTGGACGAGTGTACGAGTGCGCTGGATGCGGAGAGTGCGGCGTTGGTGCGGGAGACGATTGGGCGGGTGGCGCGGGAGAAGAGGGCGTCGGGAAAGGGGATGACGGTGGTGATGATTACGCATAGCGTGGAGATGATGAGGATGGCGGATGATGTGGTGGTGCTGGAGCAGGGGCGGGTGGCGGAGGAGGGTGGGTTTCATGAGTTACTTGTGAAAAAAAGTGCATTCTGGAGGTTGTTGAAGGGAGTCGAGACGGAGAGCGGGATTAGCGACGGGCTGGAGAGTGCTGGAGAAACAAGTGAGATCCGGAGGAGATGAGAGCGACTGCTACGCAATTGGAGATGGAGGCCTTGGTTAGGAAGGTCCTCGAATGACTTTCGAACACGCGCAGAACATTGTGAAAATGCGTCTTTGACTCCTTGTAGACAATTTGATGTGCTTACTATGCTATTGGAGCAGGCAGACAGGCGAGAGGGTGTTGCACTAGCAAACTCATAATTTTTGCCGCTAGGTAATTTTGACCGTGAATCCACGGAATACATTTAGAGAGCTTGGGGTTGGATTTCGCTCTTCTCTAATGCCTTCAGTTTGATGTCAAGGTCAGCAACGTTTCGGGCTTCTGGCAAATTGGAGCCATAGCTCTTCCCGCCGGGAGCTTCGTATTCATGCTTTAAAAATGAACTTTTCATGTTTCAATCACAAATTCTGAGCGTCAAAATCGCCAGTTGTAGTCTAAATCTGCCGTTGTAATAATAGCAAAAGTCCGACAATCCGCATAAGGTATCACACCTGCCAGTGGCCACCCACTGTGCCACCACCTTCCCTCCACCTCCATACCACAGGGACGGAATGCCGCAGCGCCAAACCTCACATTTATATTTTAATTGTTTTATGGCAGTCCTGGCCTCAACGCGGCCTGCGGTACTTATTTTCTCCATGGCCAGCAGGACTCAAGAATAAATGCCGCAATACTTCCCCAAAAGGCGAATAAAATAATAATCTTATCGTTGTTGCTTCGTTGAGTAGCGTTGTGAATGATGCTAAGAAATGATGCTATTATAACAGTTGCTACAATATACCTGGAGGTCACTTTAGCAGTAAGAAATGTAAAGTGAGTTCAACGCCAAGAATTAGAACTTACCCTTCTCTATGCCTGAGTGACTTGCTTTGCCTAGTCATGAAGATCGCTATGGAAATAAACCAACCCAAGCTTGTCCTGTGCTGACCGTTAGCTTTCGTACCCTTGAAAACTAGAGTCACTACTTACGCCAATGACCATAAGGAGGTTATTTCATCGGCAGCGGGTGGAATATTCCACAATATCAACGACAGCACCATACAGGAGCCGACAAAAAACTTTTCATGCTTGAAAAGTAGTATGACCATGGCGCTGAAAATACATGAAATGCTGTTTCTTGTCTTGCGGCATGATGTCCAGATCTTCTTGCGGTGATACAGAGCGACTATGATAGCTATTGTCATAAGAATGATTATGACGCCAATGACTATGCCGCGTCTAGGCGGGCTTGCATCGACCGTCTTTCCGGCATTTGAAGGTAAAGGGGCAGCATTTCCAGAAGCGCCTAAGCTGAAAATTACTCCTAAGGATATTATCGGCTTCACATCGATACTTAATTGCGGCAAGGAGATCGAACATCCAGGCGCTTGTCTTAGATCACTCCGAGCCGGTATCAGATATCGGTGAGGCTCGCTGAGGTCATCGAACGACTTGATATCAGGAAGTTCCCGCTCCATATTGATATGATTTGTATCTTTCATAGCTTGGAACATGTGAATGGATGGAATGTTTTGATCTCGGCAAGACTTCGACATTGAACAACAATACGTTGGTCGCTTCTTCCCCGGTCTTGACTTCTTGTAGGTATCTGAAGACCCTGGTGAGTCTTAGATTGTGTCTTGCCATGGTATTGGCTGAAGAAACCAACCTTGGAGCTCTTTCTTGTGGGAAGCAGTCCTCATTCAGACACTAACAGGAGTAGGAGTCAAACTAAACGAAGCAAGGTTTCGCGCTGATTGAAGAGCCACAAAACTCAAGTCCTCGGGGTACAGGTCGAATTTCGAGAAGCGCGGAAAGGGGTTTAAACCGTCATTTATTGTCGGACTACCGCTAACGATCTTCAGCATTAGTAGATATCCGCATACGGAGAGAAGACTCCTCGACGCTCGCCAACTTACGGTGTTCAATCAGTGAGGTGTCTTGAGCAAAGAAAAGTGGTAAGGAAATGTTCAAGCAAAGAAGTAGGAACACAACCCCACCGAATGCTACTTTTCCTGGGTTGACGTAAGGTGTTGGCTGAAACTGATAGACCAGGATACCATCTCGGTAGAACACTCGGATGGCGGCATCGGGGAGAGTCCGAGAGCCCAGACAGAGGCCAATCAGAAATCAGGCGGGAGTCATTCAGAAATTACGCAGATTTACGAGCACCGCATGACTTGTTGCTGGGTTTCTCGTATTGAAAGTGCGGCAGACTGGGCGTTATCACAGCCCCATTGGCACATCTTGGCATCGAGGGATCCAATTATCTTATAATAGACAGTCACTAATGCAAGTGAAACTCTATTCTACTGCATTTGCGGGATTATTTTGTGCTTCGCCACCATCTGGAAACAGGTTTTTACGCGCAAGGCGGATTTGAGCCTTTCTGCCTCGCGCTCGGTTCGGCTCAACAGCCTTGTGCCTTGCATACTCGCTGTCATCAACGAAGGTAGGAGGTTTGATTATACTATTGACGAGTTGTCCTGATCGAACCCTTCTTTTCATTAGATATTGGTGTTCATCGTTAAGAGAGAACAGCCTTTGACCTCGGAGCGGACAGCACAAGCTCTGATTCATCGATTGGCGGAAACTGGAAATAACGAAGCAATATACCTCTACCAAAGGGTAGAATGCAGAACTGCGTCTCCCTTATCACTATTTTGAAGAGTTCCACTCACGTCTGCTCGGCCAAAGAGGCCAAAACCACACTGGAGAAGAGTACGCACCGACTGGAGAACATAATACTTCCTGATCCATCTGCCGTAGTGGAAAACTCACCTGGTCGCAACATAATTCGCGTCGTGAGCGGAGAATCATAAGAGATTGTAGGATGGCAGTGAGCCTCGCGACGGTCGGCATTCACGACTATTTGAAGAGACCTGATGCACTGTATTCAGTATATGCAGGCGATATAAGTATTGAGGCCTTCCTCTGGGGTATATCCAAGATTGAAGTTGCAATACACCAGGCACAGAGCTCTGGTCGAGACCTTCATCGATTGTTTCTATATCGCAAAGAGCTGACGCCATCAGAACAAGCCTTCCTCTTTTACGTCATATCTGCTTACGAAGACGGCTACGAAATGATGTTTGCTTCTCGAAGTCAGCCCAAAAAACACACGCCTGTACTTGAGGATCCTCAAAATAGCTACGCGATAATGATTATTTATGGAAGTCAGCGAAAGCATCACAAGTCTGTGCTTGAGAGTTCTCTCCGGATCTCAAGCGAACTTTTAATTGCTGGCGGGGTTTCAATTAAGATTTCGTACTTTGATGCGACGGACAGTGAACTTGGAAGAAGCGAGAAGAAATGCTGCAACAAAAATATACTAACGGCTATGTCTCAGTTCTACTCACTGACAGGTTCCTCGATGGCTATATCCGAGTCACTGGACTCTCTTCGGAAATCGAAATTAGCATCAAGTACCTTGTTGTGGAATCGGACCTTGTTTTGGAATCGAACCTTGCTTTGGCATCAGAAGCAGAAGTATTTTCAAGATTTTGAACTCAAGCTAAAAGCCGGGGTTGCCTATTGGAAAGGCAAGTCTCATAGTAAAAAGCGCTCACTCGTTGTTGTTGGCTAACTAAGAGCAGATATTGACCGCTGTACTGCCCATGTGTCTTTCGTCCAGCAATCTGTAATGGATTTCCTCCGGCCTCAGGACCTTTGCCTGCGCTTTTGGCATGAAGCCAACGTGGAACGCTTTCGTCGTACCTCACTCATACAATATCTTGAGAGTTTTATCAGCGAAGCGAATGTTATCCATTTTAGAGAACCGACAAGACATTCCAGACGTCGGATGGTGGTATCGGAGGACGGCGTTCCGCTGGGTAAGTTATAATTAGACCATTTTTTCCGCCCTAGTGACATGACTAATGCGCTGTTTCAAGATTGCCCCGTGGATGGCTGGAAGAATGGTGGGCCCCAAAATTGGGAGA
The DNA here is from genome assembly GCA_021030935.1 of Astrothelium subdiscretum. Classification (NCBI taxonomy): domain Eukaryota; kingdom Fungi; phylum Ascomycota; class Dothideomycetes; order Trypetheliales; family Trypetheliaceae; genus Astrothelium; species Astrothelium subdiscretum. Next base: position 99,086 of record JAGFMW010000074.1, on the reverse strand, counting down.
CCAAGGAAAGAGTCGAGATAGATTTCCTCAGGCGCATGGTAAATGAAGTGCATCCTTTTGGAAATTACGACTCTAAACTTATGACTGAAAGGCTTTCTACCATAACTTGGCGAGCGGCAACACTCTTGCCGGCGTCAGTAGCCAAAGCAGGATAAGCAGCACGCTGCTTAAGTGGACAGTAGCTTTATTCGACTATACCGCCGCGGAATTCCTTCTTGCCGTAGACGTAGAAGCTAAATCCACAGAAGAACGTGATAAGGATGGTGATACAGTCAACGGCTCACTAGACGAATATCGTGCCTTGGCCGAAGGATTGAACCACCAGAATAATCGAAAGCTATCAGGCGAGTACATGGACTTCATTCAACAGCAAAATGGCCAAGTCGGAGAGTGGTCGACGCTTACTGGCATGTTATGGATAAAAGGCAGCCCGAGAGCTGGCAAATCAGACCTTATGAAAGAATGCATCCGCAATATCGATGCTTTCACTGGCACGATCGTTGATTCGTTCTCTGGAATATGTGTTCTTGCAAAACGATTATCGGGATTTTCGTCAAAGATGATCCGATGTGGGCGTCTGCAATGGACTGACACACTTAAGTTCTTCGTGACGCTACTGGCTCTCTTCTCGTCAGCCTCTAATGCTGCCGCAAGCTCTTCCACGCAATCATTCGGTCATATTTTTTCCGTTGCCTACAGTGGAAAGGAACGCTCGACACAGACGATCGTGCCTGCATATACCTGTTCTGCTTTACGGAGCCTTGAGCAAACATTCCTTGGGGAAGGTTGGAGGCTTGACGAGTCCTGTACTGAGCATCCAGTTGCCATGGTCATTACGAGTTCCTCGTGTATTAATATTGCAGCACTCGTAGTGTTCAAGCTTTGCCCACAAACTCGACAAAAGACGAATTTTGTACTTTTGGGAATTCTAGTGGGAGCAGGAGTTGGCATTGGTCTGGGACTAAGGATATGGAATGTTTTGATGGAAGTTTTACCCAGCATGGTGCTGGCGGTATTGGTTTCAAACGCGATGTTTGAACTGGCAAGAAGCCGATACAGAGCGCTCCAGCGAAAGCACGAGCGTGCTTCTCAACATTTCCCTGCAAGCAATGAGAAACGGTCAATTTTGGTGTAGTGGACACATGATGCGAGGAAATATGTTCTCTTAGCAGCTAGCTTTGTTCGTTGCGCGATAACTTTGATATGGAGGAAATTTACTAGGTTGCTTGCTTGCTTGAAGAATTGAATGCTACGCAGGACTTGCGAAAAAATCCATCTCTCTAGTACTTTAAATTGGCCTCGGTGCTTCTGGGGTATCAATGGATATACGATTCGGGCCAATGCGAGCAATATCGCTTGGTAAATGAATGAGACGAAGGTCAGTCACTGAAAGCTATGCATTGTGTCTCCGCTTCCTAAGTAGCACGACATGATGGCACGTCCTCACATCAACTCTGCTTCGAAGACCCAGAGTTTTCTGATTGCACTCCGAAATTAGCGGTGCAAAACAATGCCTGCTCTTCTGGGCCATCTCGTGCAGGAAGACATCTCCCCCTTAACCCGCTTGCAATTCGCCGTCCACGGCTGATGCACGCGCACGTTCGCCAGCCGTACGCTGGTCCCAGTCAAGGACATGCTTCCGCACACGGCCAAGTTCTCGACCTCGACTTCGACCCGTGGTGTCCCGTGTTTCTATGCACCACCGTCCGACGCTTTCGCCGCTTCTAGCCATCCTTCTTCCGCCTCTTCCATGTCTCAGGATTCACGCAGTTCTTTTTCCTGTCCGGGCGAGCTCCACACCCCTCTCCACCCTCGGCTCGGGCGCGAGCGGTCACCGGAGCTACGCGTATGGCGGCGTCACGGCGGCGCTCTTCGACCTCCAGATGGAATCGCTGTTGTACGTGGGTCCGACGACACCGCGGCCGACGACAGTGTCCTGCAGTATTTGGTGTCGCAGGCTGGAGGAGGCCCCTGGGGCTGTGAAGGTGCGTGCGTGGAGGGAGAAGGAGGGCTGAAGCATTGGGTGCGGGCGGAGACTTTGAGATGCGGAGGGGATGGGTCAATGGCCCAAACGACTATTCTAGTCTAGGTACTGTATGTTGCTCCACTCAGCGTGCAAATTATTTTACGTAAATAAAGACTTTTTCTTTTTGCCCCTTGTATTATACTCCCTAAGCTGTCTAATAATGAAACGCCGAGAGTTTTCAACATTTCGTGCACAATCCCATCTAGTGCACACTATGGTCTACTATCTTGCATCTTCTGCTCGAAGATGCACTAACAGAAAAATGATCTACCTAGTCTCATTCTAAATTCCAACAGCTCTCTAACTGTGACCAGTCAAACCTACAAAGAAAGTCAAGAATGATCTGGTCGAGTTTTTTGGGCTCAACACCCAATAAAACTCCTTTAACGTATAAAATACCTCGAGGTTCGAGAAATTGAAATGGTGGTGGGTTGTCCCAAGAGCCAGTCAGAGCTTCGAATACAAGCAAACTGGTGCAAAAGCATTTTGCAGCTATTTTCCTTGTTCACATCTACAGGCTATATGTCTTTAATTTTGACGACGATTTTCCGAATGGTTCATTAAAAGTAAAGCATCAGCCCATAATCTTCGGCAAGATCTCATACTCGGTGAAATTCCAAATTACACTCGAATCATGCGCACCTTGCCACGTCGCGCCCGTCCACCACGTATTGCGGTGTCCTTGCAGCACGCTCAAATTCTGATAAAAGCCGTCTTTGATGGCATCAATCGACACCGTCAGCTCGAACGGTGCATGATTGTTGAAACCGACGAACTCAGCCGTACCATTCGGCGACGGAAAGCCCAGCGCAGTGTTTAATCGACTGATTGTTGCCACGATGTCGGCTTGCACAGCATCATCCGAGAGGTATTCTGGGCTGGCGTACCACGCTGTATGAAGATCCTCGAGTCCGGTTGCTCCGATTACGTAGGTTCCGGGCATAGCGGGGATATCATAGGGTGCGGATGGATTCAGATTGCTTAGGGATACGTTACTAGGAATGCCAGAGTTCTGGATCACGGCATCCCAGTAGTAGCTATTGTTGAATTGACCGAACAAGCTCGACTCTTGTCCGTCCAAATCTAGAAAAGGGCTGAGGCTAGAGAGCTCGGGCTGGATCGCGATGAGTAATTTTGAGGCTTGGATGTATTGTATGCCTGATGGCGTTGATACCGTTATCTCAATGCTAGTGTCACTACGAGCGATTTTGGTAACGTTGCTTCTGATAAAGGCATTAGAACCCAGCTCGGCCAGTGCTCTGTTATACAACTCCTGGTTATTGCGGTGAGCTGTAGTCAGGAAGCCGCCCTCTAGAACATTTTGGACCGTAGCGAGATTCAAGTATTTAAAAACGTATAGCGTGGGTTGCGCAAGGATATTTCCGATGCCTTGTAAGAGTCCGAATACTGTGTATGCAAGAGCACCGAGCTGGTACTTCTGGATGTAGTCACCCCACGAGAGGTAAAAATCCGCGGGAAGAGATGATGGTAGATCTTGCCATCCCGTCGTCAAAAACGGATATTGAGCCAGCTGAGTTTGATAGGTTTCCAGTGCTGCGCCAATATCCGCTTGCGATATATTAGGGGGCGGGGCAGCGCTTCCAGTCTCGAAGTTAGCATAGGTCGAGCTACCAAGATATCCAGTCAAGGCCACCAATGGCAGGTTGAAGTGTGCAAAGTAATTTGTCACGACTGAGATATTGTCGAAAGATATGACGCCGTAGTCAAACGATGTATTGGTAGAGGTGTCAACAAAAGTATTGACATGCCCACCGAGGCGGTCCTGTTTCTCTATCAGAGCAACGCTCATTCCCAATTGCTGCAATCGGATGGCAGAATAGGTTCCGCTAGATCCTCCGCCGATGATACAGACATCGCGAACGAGAGTCTCATCGGAGGCTCCATAGCTGACACCTATGAATAGCAGAAGGACCTGAGAAAGAAAAGGAATTAGAGAGACGAAGTTTGAACTCTTCTGGGCCATTTCTGACATGACAACTCTGGAAAGGCAAACACGAGAGTGCCAGCGAGAGCGAAGACGAAATCGAAAGAAAACGAGGGAGAAGATATAGAGAAGAGTTAGAAACTAAGCGAGGTCCAAAGTCCCAGCTGGGAAGGAGGTTGCAGCGCTGCAGAGACCCGGCTTGCAGGATCCAGCGACCATGATCCATGTTGGGTCGCCCTTCATGTCCAGCTACGCAATATCTCATGCAAATCTTCAGCTCAAATTGCGGAGTACTTCGGAGGTTAATCCAAACTTCGAGTGATTGGTCGCGACCGTAAACGAATCGTCCAATGGCGATGATTCTCTTCAACCCACCTGCAGAGGTCGGAGACTCCGATCGGGCTAGACTATCCTACCGTGAGGCCCTAGTCTAGCCTTAAAATTCCCGTCTGTCGGGTGCCAGGGTGTCATTGGATTTAAGTTCAAAGTTTATTCTAATCCTTTGGCCCCGGCCTATGGAGTATCATGCCATCGGCCGAAAGCCACCAAAATAAACACTTCCACCCTACCACTCTTCCGGCCCATCCACATTGTTTCTACGAAAACCATTTTGCGCCCACGAGGACCATGACCGAAGGATGAAGGAAAAAATCATTAGACTTGTCTCGTGGCGTCGCACTACGATTGCCCTGCGGCAAAAGGCGAAGTCATGCGATAGCTGGCGGACAGTGTCGAGTGGGCGAAAATTTGAATGGGGTCTACCTCAGTCTTCAAGCTAAATCGACTTGTTCTTCATCGCAGCTAATTTCACCAAGGGATTGATAGCTTCTTGGCTTGCACTAGTATCCACCGCAAATGGGAACATCAACGAACGCCAGTGAAAACTTGCGCTTTCTTTGTCCACGTCCAAAGTAGACGACCCCCGGGCTCGCAGCCGAGCACTATGCGGAAGTCAACGTCAACAGAAGGCAAAAAATTGATGTCTTCGGCAAATACCCACTCTTCTTTAGCCTCTAAATCTGTCCAATCCAACAGAGAAGCCGCGTTCAGATGATCAAGCCGTGTTCCCTGATAGAACAACTATCTACCTAGGAACGTGGGCCCTCGCAGAAGAGCTGAATGGAGATGGCAGGTACGAATGTGGAATTTTTATTGTTCTCATCTTTCTAGTGGATGTTCGCGATAATGCTGTCCGTGTAAGCGTTACAGTGGGATGAGCAGCCGAAACAAAGTATGAAGATCTGCGTTGACCGCCACTGCCCGTGTAAAGTACGAGCAGTACCTTGGAATACCCAACTTCAATCACAGAAAATCGGCCGGAAGCTCCTCCAACGACGGCCAGGATTTATTTCCATGCACCAGATCTCTCGAGTTCCTGGCACAAATAACGCCAATCTCAACCAAGCTATCATGAAAGCGACGAAAGCCATGGCTCCAAAGCAGAACCCTAATCAACCAAAGTCGCATAAAGAACGTGCTACAACCACAATGTCCGTTGATAAAGCAGCAACGGAGGTCGAATGGTTGATCTAAAAGCCACCACGTTGAAGGTATAGGGCTATTTTGGGTTGAGTTGCTGTAGATCCCTTTCTGCTGGGGATACTCCAAGAAAAAATAAACGCAAAAGCAAGGCCTTTCGCAATGACGACTCCTGATAACTCCTCGAAAAGTAACCAGCTAGACTAACGGAAGATCAATTAACATAAGTCTATGGCTTTACCCTCTTTGTTGCAAAGACCATCACTATTGGTGTTTCAGTCTTGACCTTCTCCCCGTCCAAAGAAAGCTCCAACTTATCCCAAAGATGTTGAATTTCCGATTGTGGAACGCGTGGCAACCATGTCCCTAGATATCCCTTGAAATATTCGATTCCTTGTACGTCGGACCAATCTTCATCACCTTCCAACCAAATCTTTTCTTCCTCCTGCTTGAGTCTTCTTTCACCAACTCGATCATTTATCACAAAAGCCTCAGTACTTCCCTGCGCATTGATAAAGATTCTCTTCACAATCTTCCAATCTCTCTCAGGGAATTCCAAATAGTCTAGACCTGTATTACTTACCCGAAAAGCACGGTCAATTAGCTCGCCTCGAGTTCTCTCCGAAAATGCGTCCCAGATCTCGTCCCAAGTACTTTGAGCTTGTTCATTACCCACAATCCGTGGAACACTGTAGTGTGTGGCGACGAGCGTCCCACCAGGTTTGAGTTCCCGACCAAACTCCTTGATCGCAACGTCAACATCCGCCCAATGAATGCATTCGCACGCAGTGACCAGATCCACAGTCTCTTGCTCTACAGAGCTCTTCTCAGCACGTTCCTGTAAGAACTTGAACTTGGATTCAGGGATGTGTGATTCTTCAACGAGGAGCTTTCGAGCAAGCGTAACGTAGCCATCATTGGGATCTGAGACGAGAACGTTATCGAAGCGAGAGGCCAAAGCTGCAGATACGATTCCGCAGCCAGCTCCAACGTCGTGAGCTATTGACCAAGCTGCTGTGGGTTTCTGAGCGTGGTATCCATAGATGCGTGTAAAGAATGACGCAGGATAAATAGGGCGATAGGCAAGATAATTGGACCAGTTGGCGCCTTGGCTAACCGAATAACCTAGCTCTTTCGCTGGAGTCGTAGCCTCTGCATTTGATGCCGAAGGACTGGTCATTTTGAGATAATGCGCAACGGAATGGAAAGCTGTGAAAGAAGCTTAATTTTCTCTCAATCGAGCTCTTGAAGCTTCTATTCGAAGCTCGTCTCGGTCATTGGTATCATCGACCTGCCAACAGGTAGCTTGACTCTCGACACTAAGTCTTGAGTGAAAGACTTTGGGGGAGTTATCATCTTGAGGGGCTCAGGTAGAGTTGCTGGTATTAGTAAAGAGTATAGATAAACCCCCCGGCAGCTCCGTATCTCGAGATTGAGGAGATTCTGGATCAATGGTTGTTCCGAGTCCGAAGATTGGGATAATTCATCCATGATCCGCCGTGTGTCGGTCTCCCGGAAACTAAATTATCCAAATGTCTTCGCTTTCGGCCATTTTCCTGGCGCACTGACGTCAATTCCATAGCGTGGGTACCTAGCTGAATGAACCGAGTAGCTTGAGGCGCATCTTCTAAGTAGCCATGGCCGCCTTCGCACAAGCTGCGTCGAAACGAGACCTACTCTAATGCCAGCTAGGCCATTGGTGGCCCGTACGTATGCAGATTTAGACACCAGACTTGTTGACTAACTTGGCTGTGTTTTTGGATATTTATGATCTATCCCTCACCTCCTTGTCTGCTTTCGTAAGTTCGTAAAGTTTCGTTGTGTCTATTTACCGACAGCAGCAATTGCCTAGAGAATAAGCCTCTCACTGCTGTGGATGTCTTTCCGAAAGATTTTTCAAGAAGTGAAAAGGTATGACAGAAATGCAAGAGCTCTTCCGGTAGAATTGCTGCATGAGACACCCGAAAAGTAACTTTCCAATCTCTTGTTCCGACCAAGGGCTGCTAGCGAAGAAATGGTTGGCCAGAGGACGGGTAGCCAGCAGTACGCTGGACGGGAACCATGCGAAAGGCATTGTAGTAATCAATCAGATAATCTCCCCCGAGGTGTGGAAGTGGATGAATTTCTTCATCCACACGTTCAGAGTGATGTAACGCTGCGACGACACGGAGAGCTCAACCCTTTTAGCGCTCACCATTTCACGGACAGCATTCTCGATGGCTTTTAACAGAGCAGTATAGCTGTCTAAGTCGAGCGATGCCAATTTTCTACAGAGTTCATATTCCACGACTCGCACAGAGCAGCCGACACTTTCAACAACAGCTATCCCGCTGGGTCGCTGTATTTCATACCTCAAACATGTCCGATCTCCATAGCGCGCGCTCCGCCGAAATTGAGTCAGTCTTGAATACCACAGTACGCTTACGGTGATACTCATCGCTTATAGGAGATCGGGTAAAATTAGCATACCGTCCCTCAAAATCAGAAGCTCAGATGTCGACAATGCGAAAGGCGGTGGTAAAGTGAGTGATTACAGTAAGACTCGCGGCAGCATACACAAAAGTGAAAACTTAGGCAAACCCGCGTTCAAAATCAGATTGGTTGCATATCCTTCCTCCACGGATGGAGAATCCAGTAGTAAAGGCATTGGCGGTGTTCCTTCACAGGCAGACAACAACTCCTTAGCTACAAGCAACGCTCATTGTCGTGTTGGCACTTCCAGAAATGCGCAAAAGCTGGTTACTTCTACTAGCGAGGAAAAGTTTCCGGATCAGAACCACCCCGCAATGAGCCCAAAGATCCAGCCTCCGCAAGAGACTGAAAATAAAGCTGGAGTCGAGGGTTTCGGTCGGGTTAGGCTCAAAGTGGAAAGCAAGACCAGCCAGACCATTCAGAGGAATAGGAAAGAGCAATTACAGTCAACTCTGGAGCCGAGAAGTTCTCGTCGCGGAGAGAACGTCATCCAAAAAACACATCCATTCAATCAGCGAAAATCCATCATATCCATGGCAAAAAGCCCAAGTCATTCCAGTGTCGAACAGAATTCAGCATCAAAAATGCCACCGAATCCCGCGACGAGGATTTCCTCAGAGACCAACAAAAACTCCACAGTCATTGACGAGTCATCCGAGAACCCTCAGCAGCACCATGTTGCAGATCTCTACGATATCAAACCGGCAATCGAGAGTCAGTCTCGCTATATTGTACTGCGTACCCTCGTAGACCTTTACCGAGTCACGACCAATCGCGACCGAGATTACGAGCGAGCACTGAGAAGGATCTTTGGGGATGAGGAATTTCCGGTCATTGTCGCTCCCGAGAAACGGTTCGAAGAAGTCATGCCGCGTGTTTCGTACAAGAGACTGGTTCAGATTTATAGAGACGCCGACGATTTTAAGGAATTCGAGGAGGATGTCATAAATCTACATTATGGCAAGAACTATATTGTCGTTATGGAGAAAGATGGGGAAGATGAGGACGATGACTTCAATAAAGATCGTCGGTCAAGAAGGGCCACTGGGAGAGGACCAGGACGCCCAAAGTTAAGTGGTTAGGTTTGGTCACGTCCAATAAGAGGATAACGATAAATGGGTAGGCATGGACGAGAGCCTTAAGGGATCTCTGATAACTCTAAGCCCAGTTCAGCGGATGAGGCTCCCACTTAATTCTTCCAAGAGAGCACGATAATGAATTCCAGCCTGTCAGTAGCTTCATGATCCTTTGCAAAATATCATGGCAACTGATGATGTTCAATAGGACTCCGCTCTACTTAAGTTTGCACAGTCTGTGACCTAAGGTACAGCATAGAGAAACATTCCCTTGTTATAACCTCACTTTTCCACATAATATTACCACTGGCGGATATATGGATAGACGCGGAAAAGTGCTTCCTCAGGAGATATGAGCTCGTGATGATGTCCCATATCGGACATAACATCTGAGGCAGCCACCCTTTTTCTTTATGAAGATGGAACTATAGCAACAAAAGAAGCTACGAGAAAGACGAAAGGGCACACAGAAGACGGCCTATGCAAATCATGACAACGATCTGGATCGAATGATACAGCCACTGCGCTTTCTGAAGATGATATAGGACGCGCTATCAAGCAATAGCATCTTAACTGAGACATCGATTCTTCATACGAGTCTTGTAACATAAACAAATTTTACTCGCAAGATACAGTCATTGAGCATAGCGCTACTCCCAAAAGTATTGAGTTACTTCACCGCCGCAAGACATCTGACTAGAAACAAACACCCTCTTCGAGATATGATCGCAAGGCCTTTCATGATTTGATAAAGGCCCAAGGGAGAATTCAGATAGAGGCAGGGTAAGAGAATAGTTGCAACGAGATAATTACCACCGATGCTGGAGTTCTCAATTACTACAGTTTTGTAGATAGCGAGACAAGCAACGGAAAATTTCGCGATAGGACAGAGTTGCTTGGCAAGATTACTCCTCTATCACGGCCCAAGCATTCACTGCGACTGGATGCCACAATCGAGATTTGTCTGCAACAATCAGTAAGATCTCTGTAGATATCTTGAACAACGGTGACCACCTTTGAAGCCTTCAATCTAATTCGGCATGGACTTTTGTCTTTCCCCTGACTGTCGCACGGATATGTATCCGACGAGAATTGGTATCGCTACTAGCGCCGCGCTATGGTGAATTCCCGCTGACCATAATTGCTCTGTGTCACAGTATCGCCACATCCTTTGCCTTTTTCTGCTGAGGTTTCGCGCTCTAACTTGATCATAAGAGCTGCTAGAGACTCATCCGAAATCCTTTTCCCTGTCCTCTTCTCATAAGCACAGGCTTTCCACAAGGGCCTATGCACTCCATCCAATTCGACTGTGTAGTGCGTAATCTCAGCTCTGAAGCCTTGGTCTCGAGTCCAAGCCATCAACTTCCTATTTGCCTGCAAATCCACACTGACAAACTCAACCGATTCCGGCTCAGTATCTGATGGTAGCCGCATAGATCTACCTCGGAATTCCATCCACTCCCGGGTGTCCCGATGCACTTGAGGTGCGCTAGATAGTTCGGCAATGTATTTGACGTTCTCGATCCGCCTCAGTACACCACACATCTCCCAAAAGTTTTTGTCGTGATTGCCCTGTCCTTAGGTATGCGCAAAGATGGATCTGCCCAGGGATTTGGCAGGCCGTCCGGTATATTTCTGAAAGGCATGGCTTCTTTTTCTCGTAAATAGGGGTAATGTGGTTGAATCGAGATGTTCTGCGGCGGAGGAAGGTCAAGTTGAACGGGGTTCGAGAGGTCGGGCAGTGGTAGTGGGCAGTGTCAGGATAGTGGGCAGTGTCAGGATAGAGGGCAATGGCGGATTTAAAAAGTGCTAAGTCATCGCTTCGGCGCCACAGGCTATTCTCAAAATACAATCATAGAAGGACAGAATTTGGCAAAGTTAAACTTTCGAGACGTCGAGATAACCTTGCCTGATTGGGCGGCCTGCGGCCGCTTTCCGTAGCCTTGCTGGAATTAAGACGCACACGTCTCGTGTATTAAACATCAAGACGTGGCGTCGCTCAATCAGAATGTACATATTAATTGCCATCTACATCGAACTTTGAGGACAAGCACATCGCATCCGTGTCGGAACATTTGATAGTAGTAGACGGAGAAGTCTAGGTGATTCACGTTGAGCTTGATCCGTGAACTCTTCGAATGATCAGACCGCCACGATGCATTGAACATAAATTTAATCGTGAGTGCCCCATGGTCGTTAAGACTTCTCCAAATTCGCAAACGGTCTCTTTCCCTGCTGTCTAGGGCGCGAATGGGTATTTAGCGTTGTATAGCCACAATTTCTACGACTAACCCCGTCGACTTTTCTCTCGGGGCAACGAGACAACTAATTTTGAACGTGCTTTTCTATAGTTTATATTATACCTGCACTCTATGCAAATTAGCTGGGGTTGAGGTTCATTGCGGAGACGAAGTTACTGCGACAACTAGGTCTTTCTCGTTGCTTTTAGCAAGAGCATCGTCTACTACATGTGAGATCCGTGGGTGCGATCTTGTTGGAATAGCGAAGAGATATCCTGATAAGCAATCATTTCACTAAGTATAGAGACAGTTCTAGTACGCAGGAGAATCATAGAGCGAGTATCCTAATTGAAGAAGGGTCTTGTTTCCAGCTACCCAAAGCCATAATACCTTTCACATTTATGTGGTTCCATTCAATCTCCAGTACAGTAAAGTCAGAAACTAGAGAATTCTCCTCCGCGTGGGTCTTGGCATGACTTCCTGCTCGAGATCTTCAGTAAGCGTTTCTTCATGCTTCGGTGAAATTCTTCTCGGAAACAACCATTGTCAGTTCCATAAAATCTTCATTTTTGCGTCTGGGCCGTAAAGGATGAACCAATCGAAAAAAAAAGCTTACGATTAGCGATCTTCGCACTCCATTATTTCTCCGTCCTCGACCAGGTATTCCTCGCTATTCCATTGCTTCACCTCTTTAGTCACAGGCTGCTTCTTCTCCCGGGCCTCCTTTCGCCGCTGGCGACGCCGCATGCGCTTTTTTCGGTGTTTTTCCAAGACCTTGGCACTTCTCTAATGTATGTTAGCATTGGACTCTATCAATAAAATAGGCGTGGAATGCAATATAAGCACGCTGCGCACATTATCCTTGCGTGTTTGGCTGTACATATGATCAACAGCAGCGACAGCGACAGCTTCTATCAACTGCCCGATTGCTCTTCTTGGAGATCCAGTCTGCCTCTTGCTGATTCGCTCTGCTCGTTCTGTCAATGTGCTCTGAGCGATTTCCAAGCTTGTGAGTTGAGATAATTCGTTTAGTTTGGAGATGCAGACCGCCGACAGCTTCGGGCGCCGTGCGTCTGTGTAGTGGCCGAACAGTTCATAAACTTGGGCGGGAATGATGTATTGTACCGCTTTCGTCGTCACAGAGGCAGGCACAGTTGTATGAGTGGCGAATTGGGTAATGCACTGGCCTGAGCCTGCACCATACGTAGGGTCCAGTCTGAGCGAGGCGAGTTTAGGGAGAGGATCCGTGGTGTCTACCTGTATCTGTATGAGCAATAGGCGGCATCGTGTATCTTCAGGAGGAGCCACTCACCGCTTCGTTGTTGTTGGTATGGAGGTCATGATCCTGGTAAGGCGCTTGAATCCCCATGGATGCAGCTCCTCCAGTTACCGTAGGTGGAGAGTTGAAGTCAAAAGCTGTAGCAGAGGCATTATGAGGCGTACTGAAGATTTCTTCTTTTGCATTTCTGTCCATGTTGATAGACATTCGTGCTTCAGTCTGACACAGATTCATGCAGAAAATACGAAGGCGAGGTGAACAGTACGAGCAAACGCATGAGAAGTGTACGAGGACTACCTTTGGCTTCTCTTTCATGTAGAATCAAGGTAAAGGCGAGTTAAGCTTTGCCGCCTGATAAGCGTGTGATACTCATAAGACGTCTGACTTACCCGCGGCTCTCTCACCACGGAAGAGAGCCTACATATGACGACTGCTTGACCTTAATGCCTCACAAGGATTTCATCGAGGGCACGACTATTTTAGACGCTATCTGAGAAGCCTTGGCCCTTAACCTTTTCTAACCTGAGCTAGCTTCAGCCTTGAGGGGGTTGTAGAGGAATACCACTTCGGTACAAGGATATTCAAAAAAGATTGACTGCCATCCCTAAGCTATACATCTCACGTTGATTCCCTCCGCTGAGTTGTAGGCAAACACTTTCCTCCGGTGACTCTCTACAGACCTTGAAGAGCGCACGCAGGGACGAGACATTCGGAATGATAGAGATAGCTGCATTCCTCTTATACTGCTCTAGTTTCATTGAGTCAGATCAACCAAGGGGTCATGAAGGAGACATAGTGGCATACTCCAAGCCCGAACCTCTTCTCCTCGATCTCCCGCCCCAGGCAGAAGGAACGATGAAAAGAGGATAAATGGGATTCCAAAAATTCCCTGCCGATCCGAAGACCAACAGAAGCGGTCAAAGGGTAGTTTTCAACTAGCAAAAACGAAATCTCGGACAAATCCTCATTGATCTTCGTAATGCCCCAGCACCGGGATGAGGAGAAAAGAGAAGAGGTTAAGCGAGAGGCAGGCAGCCTTCTTATACTTGAGCGTTGACGCTAGCGAGGAGTGGCTTTACGTAAGCAGTGTGTTGACAGAGGTAGTGCCTTGGTGATATGCGAAAGTGAGTGATATTGAGTGAAAGTGAGGTGAAAGTGAGTTGACACATTGCCAAGAGCGCTCGTAGCCGGGAATGACTCAAGCTCAGGTAGCGGGCAGCAGGCAGACAGCTCGAGCTACAGCAGTGTGGAGAGCTGGTCCCACATCTCACCTTCAAATAGTCGCAGCAAATCGACTTCGAATGAATTCCAACGAAAGTATTGACATCCATCAAAGCATCATGCAAGACAAGGTCCTTGATTAAAGAAGGGGTGGAGGTTCTCATTCCCTGTAAGTTACAGCACGAGATTGGTACTCTAGGGCCGTTTCGGTTAGCGTTTAGGAAACTCCCGCGCCGTTTGGTCATCTTAGCACCGTTAGCATGACGACTCCTTTCGTTCTTGCTCCGTACCAAGGTAGACAGTATTTCCACTAACCTTGGTCAACTTATGCATCGGCCGTCACGGAGAGGAAATGTCTCTATCGAAATGGCGGCAGTTGCTTTCCGCTGACCATCGAGAGGCTTCACTGCTCTTTGCGGGAAAGACGGTGGAGCAAGGAGGATTGAGAAGTGACTGCATGTGAAAAACCTGTCGACTCCTGCATCACGGCCGCACTTATATTAGAAAGCTTTGACTCGAACGTCTGTAGTTCTTTCCCTAGAGACGAAGCTGATGACAATGGAACTTGTCACTGAGATCCAGTTCTTCCACGACGACAGCACTTTCCAAGGCGAGGCAATCTTCGATGATCGTCATTGGCGTGTTTCTGCATTCCTCAAGAATGATAAATGCGTCCTCGTCTTCTCTTTACCTTTCTTCGTTCGCAAGACATCTCCGTTCTCACCATATTTACTTGCTCTCTATTGCTTGAAGCATTGCTTTTATCATCTTTTGACCAGCACTAGATCTGCAGATCATACATTACAAGATGAAAGTCCCATTTCTACCCATGTTCGCCAACGGCAATGCGTTGGCGTCCCGTGGCGGTTCTTGTAGCTTCTCCATCACTGCAAGCGGTGGTCCGGGGGGCAAGCTCGGCCAGCTGTCTGATGGACAAAACCGCATTGGCGATCAAAATCTTCCGGCGGGCTCGTACTCCATTGACGCTCAAGGAGGTCAGGTCTGAGATCTTCATCCTTCTCGTACATGTGCTAATCCCTCTAGGCCTGACCGATGGTAAAGGTCGTGGCTGCATCTTGACTCCACCTACCAGTCAATTCCAGTGTGATGCTGGTGCTGCTCCATCTCCAGGTTTCTCTATCGGACCCGACGGAACTATCTCCTTCAACAAAAACCCTCAATTTTTCGCTTGCCCTACGGAGGCCAATGGAGGCTACAATATCTACACCTCGTCTCCAGCCAATCAACAGGGGTGTGTAAAGATCACGCTCACAGCCGACAATTGCAAGTCAGGAAGTCCTTCCAGCTCGAGTGCTCCACCACCACCACTATCTCCTCCTCCCAGCTCAAGTGCTCCACCAGCACCACCATCGAGTTCAAGCGCTCCACCACCGCCCCCACCCAGCTCAAGTGCTTCGCCGCCACCACCACCGCCACCACCACCTCCTCCCAGCTCAAACACTGCACCGCCGGCGCCTTCTAGTTCGAGCACTCCATGCCCGACATCCTCCAGCTCAAGTGCATCGCCCCCACCGCCATCTAGTTCGAGCGCTTCACCACCTCCGTCTTACAGCTCGAGTGCGCCAGCCCCACCGCCATCCAGTTCGAGTACTCCACCACCTCCGCCTTACAGCTCGAGTGCGCCAGGCACAACAGCATCCAAGTCGAGTTCTCCCCCTCTGCCGCCTCCCAGTTCGACTCCAAGCTCTTGCCCAACTACATTAACGGGAGCGTACGAAGTGAGTGGAGGTTCCTGATCGGTACCAATTCCATCAAATAACTAATACTCTTTTCCCCTAGTATCCCCATTTGATCGTACCAGTTGATGCCTCCAATCCCAACAAGGCCTTGGGCACATCATATTCTGGCGAAGTATCTGGAAATCTTTCTACCATCTTCAACTTCGATATTCCTGCTTCCTATGCCGGAAAGACATGCTCGCTCGTCTTCCTCCTTCCCAACAAAAGCTCGCTTGAAACATCGAACTTCAATTTGACCGGCACTGGGGCTGTAAAGTTTTTCGCCCTTACTTCTAGTGCGGTAGAGGGCACTACATACAACAACAGGCCGGCCCCCCTGAAAGATCTGGGCCAGGTCACATTCCAACCAGGCAACAGTTATACAATTGGCACGGCTGTCTGTCCCGCGGGAAAACGAATTGGAGTCGAGATATCTACGCACGGAAACACGTACTTTAGCTGGTTTCAGGATTTCAATCCCAAACCGATTGGTCTGTACGTCACAGTTTGCTAGAAAGGAGATAGGGTGAACTTCGAAACTGAGTACGAGAGGGGAGGAATGAATTATGCGAATAAAAGTTACCAGATTGAATAATCCATTGAAATACTATGACGCATGCTAATTGTTTTCATGCAAATGTTCCGAGTTGTAGTAGTGCGTGAAGTGTGTGAATTGTCTTCGGTATTCTATCCCGGCCTGGTTATCCTACTCCGTACCCCGCAATGGATCGACATCGTCTGCTTACATCCCCCTGTCGAATTCTGTGCAACACCTTGTAGTTACCTGGAGGAAGACGTGATCTGATTTCCAATTGTTTTTATATACACATTTGTAATCATCTAGCCTTATCCGTCGTTATATTCTTGTGGCTTCAGTTCTATCTAAAACAGCCAGATCACGGTTTGTTCTTCACAACCCACTACTTTGCAACCAGGAATTCTTCATGCTTTGTTGTTTAAGCAGTAGATTCCTACCCTCGAGAAGTGCACCAGAAGCAAAGCGAGGTATCCGTACAATGTCAACATCGTCAGAGTCCGTTTTAAAGTGCATTCAATGGTGAGGATCGTTTAGCAGCTGACAAAGGGTGCTAGTCTTCTCACTCTTGGCCGCAAGCTTGCCGCTGAAGGCCCCCACAAGCTCGAAAAGTCTCCCAGACGTGTACGCATCCTCTTCGACAAGCGCTACATTGTCGATACACAAGAGGCCCGATACGTCTGGGAGCATCCGTACTATCCGCAGTAAGACTACTTGGATCCATCCGCCTCTATGAGGTCCGTTATCCCAGCTAACACCTGTGCAGATACTGGCTTCCCGTTTCGGCTCTTCAACACGCCGAGTTTGCTGAGCAAGAAGACCACCCAGAAGGCTTCACCACTGGTTCCCTCAGTACAACCTTCGCTACCGTCTCGAACGTTCTCACCTTTACCGAAGGACCACTTGAGAAATTATTTCGTATCCCCTTCAACTCTATTGGCGTGACATGGTTTGAAGAAGATGAAGAGGTTTTCGTCCATCCCAAAGACCCATATAAGCGTGTGGACATTCTGCCATCGACTCGGCATATCAAGGTCGGACTGGACGGGCAAACACTGGCGGAGAGTAGCAACGTGCTGAATCTCTTCGAGACCGGGCTGCCGACTCGGTATTACTTGCCGATGACCTCGGTGAAGGACTGGGCGCTCTTGAAAGACTCGTCGACGACGACGAAGTGTCCATATAAAGGAGAGGCGAATTATTACTCCGTTGCCCTTCCCGGTGGCAAAGAAGCAAACGACCTTGTCTGGTATTATATCCACCCGACCTCAGAATCCGTTGGCATTGCTGGGAGATTGTGCTTTTATAATGAAAAGGTCGATATTTGGATTGATGGCGTATTGCAAGAGCGACCAAAGACCAAGTTTGGAGGCGATACAAAGAGCTTCATGAAGGGAATGACAGGCAAAGGTGAGGTCGGCGGACTGCCCGCCATGGAACTGAGCCATGACAAGGCCATGTTCGGCAAGGCTTCATGATGTCACGAGAGATGAGTCCAAAAAGTTCATGTCGTCACATCGTACATTACGAGATGAAAATGTATTTACAATCCCAAACTCCACCACACATTCCCGACCGCTGAATCCTCATGACTCATTCCCTCGTCCCGCATACGTGCCACACCCATCTCACCTCATCGCACTCCGACTCCTCCCACTCCTCTCATCATAATACCCCTCCCCATCCAACCCCCTCTCATCCCTCGCCCTCCCCGTATGCCCCGCCCTCCTCCACCGCTCATCCAAATCCCTCTTCTCGTCCTTCCGCCTCGCATGATCATTCCCCGCCCATCCCCCCAACAACAGACCCCCTACCGTCCCTAACCCAGGGAAGATCGCATCCCCGACGATGGCGCCGGCCCCGCCGCCGAGAAAGGTGTCGCGGTTGCGATGCGACTTGGCCGAGTTGCGCCGGTCCCGCGAGCGCGATGAGTGGTGGTGGTGGTGCTTGTGCGGGCGCTCGAAGCCGCGTTCGCGGTCGCGGTCGTAGTTGTCGCTGTAGTAGTCGTCGGGAGGCGAGGAGTGCGAGCGGTAGGGCCGCATTTGCGAGAGGCCGGTCATGCCGGGTTGAGGGGGTGGTGGAGCGCCGCTGTTTGCGGGAGCGCTGGTGGGGGGTGCGAGGTATTGAGATTGAGCGTAGTTGGGTTGTTGGTAGGGACCTTGAGGCTTTTGCTGAGGGCTTTGGGGGTATGGCCCTTGTATGGTAGGTGGGGGCGGGTATTGCTGTGGTTGCTGCGGCGGTGGAGGAGGGTATTGCTGTGGTTGCTGGGACGGAGGCGGTGGATACTGCGGTTGTTGCTGCTGGGAGGGAAGAGGACTGTAAGGTGGTGGTGGTTGAGATGGAGGGCGTTGGCCTGTGGGACTGTTCTGGTAAGGCTGCTGGGAGGCCGGATAACCAGGCGCCTGCGGCTGCAGGTGCTGCCCTGGAAAGCTGCCGAAGTATTCCTGTGCCGCCATCTGTGTCGTTTGTGTAGTACTGTCGGAGATGAAGCTTCAATGAGAAGGAAGGAGAGAGAAAAGAGAAGCGTGGCGAGCGGATGACTACAATGAAAAGTCGACTTATCTAATCCTTGAGGCTATGCAAGCTTGGGTCAGCATATGGAAGGTCAAGTCTCCAGTCCTACGGGCGAGTCATGAGGCCAAGAGCAGCATCAGTAGCATCAGGCAGACTTGCTAAGCCGCTCTGAGCCGAATGACATTTGCACCGTTGCCTTTCCTTGCACCCTTGGCTGGCTTCCCGAATTGGTACGAACATCACGAGATGCCCCGCTTGCGTCACTCCAGCGCGCGGAATGATCGGCAGTGGGGCTGTCCCGAACTCTAATTTGTAGCGGAGGTGCTCCGCCACCCCGTACATTTAATGGTTGTACCTTACTAAGGCATACGGCTGCGGCCATTGCCAAGACCAGCTGCTCTGCGCATTGATCAACAATGCGATATGGATTTTGGCTCGGGGCCTCAAAGATCATGTCAAGGAAAGCCGCACCTCGATAGCAATTTCATGGTATCAAATTAATGGATCTATCTTTTATGGAATGGTCTATCAATATGCGGTGGCCGTAAAACCCAGTAGCTTCAGCTCGATGTCACGATCATCCAAGCACTGCCTTGCTACGCTGCTGAGAGATTTTTCTCTTACCCGTTCCAGTGCACAGCCCTCTGAGGGTCACACCACATGGGAGAGCCGTTGAGCATTTTAGAACTACGGAAATGAACCATACCACAGACGGTTGGCTTCGACTTTCCGTCATGCGAGATGATCAACCTATCGCGGCCAGCTGGATCTTTCGGCTTAAAGACCGACTCCTGGTCCTGACTCTTCTCCTTTGGCGATGATGTTCGCTTGATTGGCCACATCATCAATTGTGCATCGTCTCTACTACACTCCCTGGGCATCCCCGACGGCGCTGATTGTGCAATCATACCGGGTGTGAACGGCGCTGGAAACGTTACTGAACCATCTGAAACGGCTCCTGTTAGCGTGTACTACTCCAGAGCTGGATGATCCTGGCGTATCATGGCGACTTACTCGAGGCTGGCACGGCGGAGCCTTGCTCCAGAAGACTAGACGCTTGCTGGTACGCGAGTCCAACTCGAGTCACAGACTGTTGATATTCATTGCCAACTAAATGACCGTTAACAAGAAGTCATTGCAAAATGTCAAAATGACTTACAAAGGCCGCACTGATAACTCTTCCGTCCCATCGGTCCCATATCCTCATACGAGGGTTTCGATGCTTCAGTGACATGGCTCGTCACTTTCAGTTTGGTCGTGGCATCCTTGTCGAAACCCGCGGAGTTCCACACAGGATCATTCTCGGGTTCATTGGTAGTCTGAACCACTGGGCCGTGGCCTAGATATGGCCTACTACCTAAGCCTCCCATAGCCATAGCCTGGGAACCGGCAGTGAGGACGACGGCAAAGAGTGCGACGGATTTCATGATTACACTCGAATATGGATGTAGAAATTATGTATTGACAAGCTTCGCGCACAGCGCAAAGAAAAATTAATATGGACTTATGAAATCAATGTGTGCACAGCACCGGAAGATTTAAACGGAATGGAAGAGAGATGAAGGACCGAAAGGCGTAAGTCAAAGGACAGGCGAAATACTTTGAGAAACAGGCTTCCCTTTTACACATTTCCGTTCCACGGTTTTAGATGGACCAACTGAAAAGATAACCCAACACGGTGGCCGTTACATCATAGAGAGCTCCAAGATGAAAGAGTTACACGCATGTCCGTTGGACCGGTTGTATTGTCTCGGGCCAGTGCACTCCGTCCGTCGATGAGCAGATAAGCCAAAGAATTCCGCAAGGTAAAGCCCTAGATATTGCGCGGGCTCTTTTTCTTTCAAAGATCCTCTACTTTCTGGAAGAAATTGTGACTCCTGTCAGCTGCAGGTCAGACACCAGGATCGCGTTGCCAGTGATGTTCACAGCAGGTCTATTAGCGCTTTGCGCCGACCAAAGCCTGAAGTTACGAGCTTCGATGAGAAATCTACAAGTTACTGGCGTAATCTGGCTTGGCCCTCATTCACGTGTGTTGGTTTGTGCTACATGGCAGGGCATTTGGATGCGACCGACAACCATGCCTTTCTTTCCAACTCGGGTGGGTTGGTTGGACCGCAGAGCCTCGGCCAGCTTCTCATTCAGGTGCTAGCCGTGTGAGAGAATCTGCTGGCGAATAGTGCGTATCATTTAGAAATGGGTTCGTTGGTGCAACTTTGAAATTGCGAAACGTCGATTGGGCAACGTGGTGGAGTGAAAGAGTTGTCGAAAATCGGCCATTCTAAAATTGGTAAAGCGCGATTTGGAAGTGTTTTTCGCCGCTCATCCAACATTGGCAAGACAACATTATCACTCGTTAGTCTTGAGTGGTCACTTTGTTGGATCTCCATTTCAGACCATCAAGCAGACCTCTCTGCGAATGCGTCTACCATGGATTGACCAAGGGCAAGTAACCTAGGAGAAATTGCCGGATCTCTCTAGTAATCGTAGGCTTCTTCTCCTGGCTGGCTGAAGTGAAAAAGCACTAGAGCGCCCTTGAGGGGTTGCTGATCTTAAATTTCTTCATCTTCAAGACAATCAGTGGTCTCCACGTAAGTCCACGACATCTGACTCGAAAATTCTCCAACATGAAAAGTGACGGCTACAGTCAAAAGCTATGATATACTGTGAGGTACCTCATCTTCCTTTCCAACATCTTTTTGTATCTTCCTGTCCTATGCTTCATTCTTTGGAGTAGCTCCCTCATTTCGTTCTTTTAAGCGCGGGACGCGACGCATAGTATGCACAATGAAGACGATTTACTACTTTTGCATCCTACCACTCCTTACCTTTGATCAGGTATTTGCCCGAAATCTGTTCAAGCCCGACAGGATTCCTGCCTCTCCGAATAAGTCAAACACGGAACGAAGCAAATTGTTTAGTGAGGAGCTCACAGGACCGTGGCCTTCACAGTGGGGGCCGCAGCCTCATCCAAATGGCAGCATTACCACGGACGCCTCTATAAAATTACACCAGAAAAAAGCCGGACGGAATGGTTCTCTCAAAAAGAGATTTTTGTCACCGGTATCGCGAGGAGGCTGGCACTGCGAAGGTGGCTCCGGCACAGATTTCACATACAAATATGATCAGATCCAGGAAACTTTCGAAGATGCAAAGGTTCGTGCAGATAGGAGGGCGACAGAGTGGGACGAGACTGGATCCTGTGAGTTCTCTTAACGGTCAAGACACTTCCCAAAAACATTGGCGACAAGCAGCCATTGGTGTTACTGGACGCTTAGGGCTCTCTTCGCATTCAAGCCCAACGAGTCTCTAACCTCTCATTAATTTTAGGGTATTACCCGTCCGACTTTACGAATCACATGGATTTGCACTTCCTGCCTCCAGTCTCTCCAGCATGTAATGCAGAGAACCTGGTCCAGTATCCAATCTTCCGGCATGAGGCGCCTTACCACCAATGGCAACTCGCAGTCAACCACCTCCATGAGTCGACGCGCTCTTTGACAGACCCACGTGATCGTGTTCTACTTGCGTATGATGAACATACTCATGAGTTCATGCCGTGCGGACTCGTGACACTACAGCCGATGGTTCCTGGACGCCCGCGAAAAGTTACCATGTGCCACAAGACATAACTGCAAAGCTAGAATCACGAAAGAGTCTCTGGCATATTGTCAGTGAGCTTCCCACATTCCTCGGCTTCGAAATAGGCATGATCGATAGATTGATCCCACCCGTACAACTGACGCTTTGGAAACGAGACTTTACCAGTGTATCCTTTGATAGTCCAGCGCAGGTTACCAGAAATATTATTCTACCCGCACCGAAAACGCGGCCTTGATCCAGGTTCTTGTTGCTATGCTACATGCTACAGCCAGAGAACAACCAGTTCTTCAAGCCAGGACGTGACCGAAATTTTGAGATTGGGCTTGGTGTATTCCCGCCGCATGCTAAGCTACCAGCTTAGAGAAGACCAAAATCATATTTTTCGTAAACTTTATCGCCGAAACCCCTGAAAGACACTGGGAGACACTGAGTAGTGTTGGAGTTCGCAAGCTACTATTGTGTATAACATCGAAATATATCACAAGAGCAACATCCCAGGCAAAATTTTAGAGTATGATAATGCCACAAACCCCTAGGTTCTTGTCTTAGGATGGGTTGTGAATGTTATACTCGATTCACATCCCGAATAAATTATTCCATCGAGTCAAAATTTACATTGAAGCCGGCTCATTGTTGTTACAGTTCAATTAGAGCACCACACAGTGCAATGGCGGTAGTAGCCGTATCAAACCCTAACAAAGGTTGGTAGTGTCCGACGAGCTGCCTGCTTCAAGTCTGCGATTACAATACTGCAGAAGCCCCTCAGATTCTTGCAATGCTGCTGTTGAATCAATATTGGATTGAAGAAGAATTGATGATGATGATGATGATGATGATGATGTACAGGATGAGAGAAAAATAGGGAAAATATAGCTGAAGATGCTCCTCCCCAGCCTAGGGTGCCTGCCCAGGGTGCCTGCCGAGGGTACCTGCCCTGGGTGCCTGCCTAGGGTACCTGCCCTCACAGCTGCTTTCTCAATATTGATATCTATTTCTTGCCCCCATTTCAATTTCTAGGTTGATGGATACATTGCTAATGAGATCCCAAAATCAGTGTACGACCTTCCTGTTGGTCGTATGCTCGTCCCAACAAAAGACTTGTCAAGTACATCGAGTCCATGCAGAATACGGCACTGTATTCTAGAACATCTCTCTCAACGAGGTCGGCGCTGCGTTGGTTGTCGACCAATTGCGGAAGACTCCGTAAGTTGACGCACCTCGGCAAATTCGCTATCACACTCTCGCGCAAATTTCCACAGAGCGGTGAGTTTTCCTTTACGAGCCGCATCCAGCTGACTCTTTATTCTTTGACGTTTTCGCCTGTTCTTGGTCTTATGCAAGTCCGCCAAAATCAGTTCTTCTGTCTTGCTTCTATTCCCCATTTGGATAATCTCGTACTGCTTGCTGAGATCTTTTGTGATTTGCTGTGCCATATTATCCCTTGACTCTGGTCGTGGAATGCTCTGCATCAGATTCATCCTGTCTTGGCTGAGTTGTTGCATTTCTCTTCGTAAGCGGCATGGTTGACAGTCGTTGCCTGCGACTGGTAGTTGTCTATCAACAAGTCAGTACATGTGTAAAGTATTTTAACGTTTTTGAAATGACTCAGAGTCTTGGGCCATGAGTAAAATCTACTTACGGGCAACTAATAGCATCCAACCTAATGGTCCCCTTCCCGCTTATAAGGTACGTCAAGTAGCTATGGACTACCTTATTTAGGTTGATATGACATTGCTCGTTGTCCGGTAGTTGTTGATCGCTTCGCTCATTTCCCTGGCTCTGCTTACTTAGTTTGTTTCCCATAGCGACTTTCCGTAGAAGTCAAGGCGGCTTTTCCAGTAAGCTTGAGGCCTGATGTGAATAAAAAGTCGGCTTGGATTGCTTTCTGTCGACCTTGCCAATCTTCGAATCTGCAAATTAGGTTAATCTTGGCTTTGAACCATTTCATCGATGCAGGAGGAGAGCGTATAAAGCAATCGAGACTTCACCTGCACGAAATCATGGGTCTTATAGACATTGCGAGGATATCTCACATGACTTGGTCTCATATGTGAATTGCTGTTCGATAAGTCCTGTAATTTCCGTAGATAAGGTCATGTACATGTCTTATAGTGAATACATGCCGCACACGGCAAAGCTATGCAAACAACAAGGCAGAACTCAACATGTAAACAGCAAATCTGTTTTACTACTGAAGTCTTTACCCCCAGCGTCAAGCATTGGCAAAGATCGGCGACAAGATTACTGCAGGAGATGTTAGGTGTGCTGACGAATTGACCGCTAGCATCAGTAGCTCCGAAGCCGAATCAATCTAAATTCACCTCATCGAAAGGTAGAAGAGGACTGAATTTGGATCGGGACCCTCTCTACCGGTAACTCGGCCAATGAGCAAGAAATCCAAATAATTTACAGAGAGTTCCAACGACAATATACAGCCAAACCTTTGAATTCGAGTTAGGATGTCCCTCAATCGGAAGTATGGATTTCAACCAGACTTCTGAAGACCTTTCGATTCGACTCGTTTGATATATTAAAGTGAGGGGAGCTAAGGTCCCAATTTATATCTTGTCATATAACTACTAGGTGTGAATTAATTAGAGAGACCCTCAAGCACGACATATAGTTAGTTTTATGAAATCGGAATGCGGGCGTTTCCTTCTTAGGATTGTAGATATCTAGTTGGAAATTAAAGTTGTTTATATATTTGGATGAAGATCAAATTAAAATAAGACGTTTAGTATTTAGCTAAGGTTTGCCGTATCTGAACTAAGACTATGAAGTGTACAATAGTTAAGTTTTCATTATCAAATGGCATCAGAGGAACATAACAGCGACCACACTTAGCAAAGACTGCAAGATTAGGTAGGCCAAGGGTCTTCCCATAAGTGCTGTAGTTGTTTAGGCAATAAGCGGGAATAGGCAGGGAGTCAATTTCAGCCACCACACCTAGCAGAATTTGGAAACGGAGCCAGAGAGTGCTCCTCTGTGGTATCCGAAGTTGATCCCAGAGAAGGTCGTGCTGTCGAGAATGGTCCCGTAGGCGGCAGCGAAGGCCTTTTCAAGCACAGCAGACACGATTGGCATTAACAATGTCCTAGAGGCGCGAGGCTGTTTGATTCAGTACAGGAGCACACCCATGGTGTTTGCCGGATGCGGCTGATTATCTCTATACAAGCGGTAAGATAGGGCGAACACCGGTTGGCGGTCTTCTTACCTTATTTAAAATACGATTCTTCAGCTAGTGAACGCGAAAAACCCATTTTTGGACTTCACAATGATGTATGATCAAACCTATGAATCAAGCTGGGAGAGTACCCGTTGAGATGCCTGAACGCTTTGCAAGAGCGCAAGCACACATCATGCGCGGAACCTACGCATGACGATACTCGCACACATTAAGCCAGGCAGCTTTTAAGTTTTGCGCTTACGTCCTCTACTTTCCACTTCTCTTCAACATCAGCACCTACTGTAGACTCGTACGACGATCTTCATTTCCTTCCAAGATGACGTACAGTCGATCAGAACGGCCGGCCATAGCACTCTTGGCAAGCGTCCTGCTTCGGATTCGCGTCCTCCCGGAGCCTCGGCAATTGATGGCACACGGCATCCCCTACGCCCTTGCCTTGAAGCTGCTCAAGCCGCGTCTGTTAAAATGCAGGCCTTATCCTCGACCGAGATCCCGGCTTCACAGCCGGTGTGGTACCATCAGGATGACCCGAGCCATACTCAAACATGCCCCAGGGACGTGCAGGGCGGCGTCCATGTCCGAAGTGGCTTCCAAGGTCATGGCGGCGGGATACCTTGCGATGGTCACCGGCCTTACGGAGGATGGCAAACTCCTGGTTTCGATGGGATGCGATCCGCACATGCCATTTTCGAAAGAAGCCAGATCAGGCGCCTTGACAGGTGGCTCGTCGAGGCTGTTACTAGCCTTTGGTTATTGGGAGGAGGGTCGGGCAGCGCGGTGAATGTGGGAACGGAGGATGAGGAATAGCTGAGGAGGGAGGGAGAGAGGGGGAGAGAAGGAGGTAAGAAATGGACGAGATGGGCGAGATAGGATAATTTGGAATTTGAAAGGGAATGGAAAGGAAGAAGAGAGGGCAAGACTTGCCTGCGAAGGGAAGAGGGCAAGAGTTGGAGATGATGAGGAAAGAAATAGAGCAGAGGTTGGGGAAGGATACGAAGGAAAAGCAAGATGGCAGTGTTGATTATGGGTACTCTGATACGTCCTAAGGCAGCTTAGTTCTCAAGCCGGTCTCCAGAGCCATCCATAAAGCATGCTGTAAGTGACTGCGGGGATGAAGAGATGCGGGACGTGCAGGGATGGAGTGCCTGTACAAGAGCGCCAAGAAAGGCCAGCACAGTAGAAGAGTAAAGGAAGGCGAAGGATGAGGAAGAGGAGAAAGATGACGAGGATCTCAAAATCAAAGAAGAAGAAAGTAGTGATGATGGGATGCCCGCCTGATAGAGGGGAGTAGGCTGGTAAAAAGAAGAAAGACGGTAACCAAGCGGGAAAAGGGTCAGGTGGGCCGTCCTCTACAGGTCCTGTGGAATCTGGTAATGCCGGAACTCGTGTAGTGAAAGAAATGTTGAATCAACTTGAGCGCTGAGTAGAGTTTTCAGTAGAGGCAAATAGTAGAGGCGATTAAGATAACATTCAGCAGAAGGCCCTGCGACACTGGTGGCTCGATACTAAGTAATCGCCATACATAATGGGGTCGTCGGATCCGAGCTACGGCATCCAAGAATGGCAAAATTAGTAGATTGCTCACCATTTTTGCACGTAGGCACAGCTCAAAAAGCAGACTCGCTGGCTGACTATCAGGGAGCCGCGCAGGCTGTCGACGCCAGAATGGATCCTCTACTCGGGACCATGACCATTATCATGCTACAGAGGACTTGGCAAAAGTAACACGGTATAGATACAGATACGCTTTCGCCGTTCATATCAAATTAGCTTCCGACGTCAGCGCAAATCCAGCTAAAGACTGCAACCATCTTGATAAAACGCAACTTTACCGTTTCAGAACAATTTTTGGCCTTTCCCAGCATTCTCCCAAGCTCTTACCATCAACCCCCTCACCCTTTCTGTTCCCAGGCTATCCAAAAACTCCACAATTCGACTGATCTTCCCCTGCTCATCCATAGTCAAGAAAAACATAAACTCTCCGACATAGTCCCACTCCTTACCATCATCGCCCTCCTTCAGACCCTTCACTTCCTCTTTGAACTTCGGAACAGCATTCGCCCAGATGATGACCTGGCGTTTCGGGACGTTGACGTGGATTTCCTTCGGGGTCACGGGGAAGCCGGTTATGATTAGATCAAGCTTAGTCAAGTGGGCAGCCCAGTCCTCATTCGTCATGGGCGGTGGCGGGTTAACGGAGAACGGGGCGAAGGTGTGGGTGCAGTTGGCGGCGCGGAGGGATAGGTGAGCGTTGGCCTCGAGGGTTGTGAACGCGCTGATGAAGGCTACTGCGGTGTCGTGGAGGGCTTGTTTAGTCGTCATGGTCGCTGGGTGAGATTGCGATGATTGGTTGAACGCGAATCCAGATGTAAATACTAGGTCGATAGTAACAGACACGCAGATGGTCGATGTTCCTTTATATGGCGAGTATGCTGCATGTTGGGATGTTGTAATAGAGTAAAGCTTCGCTGGATAGTAAACTCCGAAGACTAAGCTGCTTAGTCCAACATACAAACCTTTCGTTCTTCGGCTGTGACGCCTGTTTAGCCCATTCTCTCTTCCAAATTCAAAGGCTCGGACCCCTCAAACCTTCGGATATATCGGATCTTAAATCCGACTCCCAATATAATCCATTTTTACTCTCTCTCTGTGCGGAAGACCAAGAAACAGCCGAAATTGACACTCGGGCCGACGACGCCATAACTTGCTCTTATTTTATTTGAATTTGGTGTTTTAACAAATCAATATTGGCCTGTTTGGCTGTGAGCTTTACAAATATTCAGTGGAGAGTAGAAATACAAAATTTGGTTGAGACAAAAGCAGGTTGTGGGTGCGCAGGTGGTATTTGTTTATTGTTGGCCCGAGTGTCAATTTCGGCTGATTCTTAGTCTTCCGAAAAATCTCTGTAGCAATGTCGTCTACAGTGCTTCCTGCTCTCTGGTCTCTGCAGCAGTGCTTTCTGTGGCAGTGAAAAATCGAAAAATCGCAAAATCGAAAATCGAAAAGAGATAAAAACTAAAAAAAAGAAAGAAATTTATTGCACTAGCCATCTATTCTTAGAAATTCGCATGAATAGAATCAGCACTACAGATACTCACAAATTTTGAACAGAGGATCAGGCAGGCGTCACAGCGGAAAAACACCTGATATTACTGGGGCACCACGGTAACGTCGAGGCCTGGCAAAACCTTATTCACTTTATGACTCCACACGGCTCACACCTCTCACCGCCTATGGTGACTCTCACCACTAAGATTACGTAATGCTGGTGGACTAGCGCCATACCTCAGGTATAAGAGGGTCGCTGCCCCCAGTTTAAAGCGGACAGCTCTCTTGTAAGTCTTTCACCTCCCCCCAACATTTTCGAGGCATTTGCTGACCGCTTCACAGTGCCTTTTGGCTTAGATCAAGTGTAGTATCTGTTCTTTTCAGTTTAATCTCTGAAACGTGTCTACGGACACATTCTCTGATTATACCTATTTTTGCACCCGGGGTGGTTGGCGCTGAGCTTGCTCATCTTTCCACCCACAGTGTCGCCGGTATTGCACTGCCTCCGGCTGACGCGAATATCTTTTACTTTTTTCATCATTCACTGCGCCTTGAGCGCGGGTTTGGGGAAAATATTATCATGATGGCTCTAGTTTCTTTTCTGTTGGTGCGTATTCAGATGGGTTCAGCTTGGAGATGTGTTTGACTGGGACGGGCTGGGTGGTCAACAATGGCCGTGACACAAAGCAGCGGCAAAGGAGCATATTGGAGTAGTCAATTAAATACTTGTAGGCTCTCTGTTATCTTCCGACAGTATCTCTCGTGAGTTCCTAAATTAGTCCCTCGTAGTGTCGATAATTTCCGACCTCTACCGCGGCCATAGCAGGCTACTGGTAATAAGGCCAAGGTAGATTGAAATCAACAACCAGATGCATGAAGCTTTAAACATTTGATTCTTGCGATTCAATGTTATAAAACTCAGAAGAAAATCGAAGAAAGCCAGGGAAGCATCCATAGTGCTATTATTTACCACCTTACCATCGCGCTGGCAGTCGCGCTATCAGTCTCCCACAACATCCGAGTTTTCACCCGAGCCCCAACTCGAGTTCGCCAACAGTCTTAGCGACGGAGCCAAAGCATCCAGTAGAACATCACTCTCTGGAGTTAAACAGAGCCATCATTTTACACTTTCCAATGTCATCGACCGCTTCTTGCCGACCACACAGCCGGACCGAAACATCCTTCTGCGCACTAAGAAATAATCAAGCAGAAGGATAGTCATCGCTTCAGTGCACCACGAAGGTATCCTGGATGTATGAGGCTAATGGATCCACGCAAGCCGGGAACGATAGCGCCCTAAGTTGTTGTCACGAACACTACTAACAATCTCTTTCTTGAGAGACAGCCACTGACTTGGATACTCTAGTTTCAGGACGGAAGGCAATCAGATCTCCGGCCAAGATGATCGCGAGATTCTGATAGAGATTCCCTCCCTCCCGACCGTCCAGCCTCTGTATACGCGTCTCCCTGCTAGAATCCATACACATCCCTAAACAAGTGATCCTCAAGCGTCATTGAGCAAACCACCATGATCAAAAGAGAATTGGGATAAAAAAGCGAAGCTTCACTGCCAACTCGCCGAAGGTTTATTTAAAGAGCATAGCACAAAAAAAGCATACAACGAGCTCAGTAGGTCTTCATGTAAATATACGGCAGCGCTGCCCGGCGCGGATATAGAGGCAAAATGGCAGACATCCGTAAGGATAAAGCCTTCAGTTATCTGGAAGGACTGGACAAACGTATACAGAGTCGCAAAGCCAGTTTGGAGTCGAGATGAACAAACCAGCCTCGTCAGGGCGTGATGATTGCCAAGAAGTATATACAAGAAGTTTAGTCCGCCACTGACCTATCAGTCTCACCTACCATCCTCCATCTTATCCCATCCTCCATCTTGTCTCATACTTCGTCTTATCCCGTCAACTTCTCTATTTGACACCATACGTTTGAGCCAACTGCGACACAAACTGGTACGCGGTCCCCGACGTCGGCTCCGCATTGTAAATATACGTCCCCCACCAGGGTCCCGCTGCCCACCACATACCTGGGGACATTGTTAGCAAATATGTGTCAATGATTAGAGAGTGAATAAATCTTCCTACCTCCTTTCCACACATCCGCATTCGCGCGCATGTAGTCCAACCCGCCCTTCACCGCATCCTCGCACACACTATTGATCCCAGCCCCAAACTCGCCAATCAGACCGACCTTACCATTGGCCCGCAGCCAGCCCGTCGCGGACGCGAGCGTGTCCGCCAGCGTCGTCGCGTTGTTGCAGGTCGCCGAGGTGCCGCTGAAGTCGCTGTCAAGGTACTGGTGCATCTGGAAGATGAGCTTGTGCTGCGGGTCCGTCAGGGCACCCATGGTGGCGCCGTTGTTGCCCGCGCTGTTGTCGAGCGTCCAGGACCAGGCACCAGTATACGCGTTGCCCTCGGGCGTGATGTACTGTGATGTGGCGCCGGCGGCGCGGATGCCGGTGATGGCGGCTTGGTTGAGGTTGACGACGAGGGACTGGTCCATGTCGTGGTATTCGTTGTTGGTGTCGAAGATGACTTTGGCGTTGCTCGCGTACAGGGCCGCCACGGTCTTCCACCACGTCTGGAAGCCGGCGGTGTCGGTGATGATGGCGTTGTTGAAGCGGCCGTAGTTGTGCGGCGTGATCATGGCGTAGGCACCGCGCGAGGTGATGTAGTTGACGGTTTGGGTGAGGTTGCCGCTGTAGGCTTTGTCGATGGCGCCGGTCAGGCCGGATGGGGTGAGACGCTCCATGAGGAAGTTGATACGGAAGATGTTCACACCCTGACTGATCCAGGTGTCAAAGGTGGAAAGATTGTACCAGGTGTAGTCCGTGTTGTAAACGCCTGGAATGTTTGTATTGCCAAACTCGGCACCAGATTCGTTGATACCAAAAAATTCGAGGGCGCCTGATGAGGAGGCAGCAGGTGCCTGAGCAACAGAGCTAGCGCTGCCGCCTGCGGTGGTAGAAGGGCCCCTCTTATCGCAAGAAGAACGTTTTTGGGGAATTGTAGCTGCCGAAGCAGCAGTGGCAGCAGCCACGGCGAAGGTAAGGAATCGCATCTTAGTTCAAATGAATGGAAAAAGACAAACGTCTCAAGATAATGGTGAAGAATATGTATAAGAATCGAAGATTTGGGCACTCAAGCCAGTGATGGATCAAAAAAATAATCGCTGGAGAGGAAAGATATTTCTTGGCATGGAGACTCGCTCCATTTTGTACTTACTGAGCCCGATCTGGACGTCTGGAATTGATTTTGGCGTGAGCGAAATGAAGGGTAAGCGATAGAGTGCAGAGAGAGTGATGGGCCTTGTGTGAATGGATGTACCGTATGTTTCCATCAATCATCGTCAACCAACTTAATATACTTTCGGGGGAGGAAGCCGAAGCGTAATCATGCTGAAACAGCGATTCGTCTAGGGTCACTTGTGGCGGCAAGTCGACAACCAGACTCATCATAGACCCACCGGAAATCGTTAAAGCAGAGTTTGCAACGTTTTTGACAGAAATTCTGCTATAGGAGGAAGAGGTCGCGGAGGAAGGTCCTAGTTCGCAGAGTTGGAAAGGTGCAATGCAGAGAAAGTCAGGGATGAATTGAGTGAAGTGAGTTCGGATGGCAGCCGAAGCGGTAGATCGCCAGGCGCCAACCGACCCTGCATCAGCCAAGGGTTAAGACAAAGCCTTTGTTGTTATTCGCCAACGAGCACCTTAGCATATGGATTGTTATGCGAGGAACCGGCATTAATGACGCATGCAGAGTGACTGGCGTTACTATCTTCGGCAGTTACTAAATGTTTCTTGTGGAGTGCATTAATGCATTGGGCCATACACACATAAACCTGAACTATTACCTGTGTTACTTTACAGCGTGGTACCTAGTCAGTTGACATGCAATATTTGCCTAAAATGAACCGTGATCCTCCATCTCTTGCAATGTGTCTATCCATTATTGTGGTATCATTACATCCAACCCAATTGAACGCGCAAATCAGGCGTGAAGATTCAGGGCCCCAACGCCGGCCGAACAATGCAAGCATCGCCGTCGTCCGGACAGACTTCGGTCCTATTCAACTGTTTGTCCTCGGGACCGGTTGGCCCGCCGACATATTTGAACGCGAGTCCTAGAAGACTCTTTTGACGCGGATCGCTGTTTGGATACTGCGCATCACCCCACTGGCCAGTGAAGTTGAGCCAGTTGACCGGAGTGCTATCATCGTATGCGGAGAAAACCTTGGTATTGGCATCATAAGAGTAATAATAAGCACTGAGAAGTGGGTCCCAGATGGCACCAAAATCGGTATAATCTTCAACAAGTCCCTCAGGCAGGTTTAAGTCTGGGATAGTGTGATCGTGGGTACCGCCGATCGCATAGTTGGCATGTGTACCGTTTGCGACGAGGTTGATGGGACGAGCATTGGTCTTGTTGACGGCCTCATATGTGAAAGCTTCACCATTGTCGTGTTGACTATACCAGACAGCTTGCGGGGTCCCATTTGCAAAGCGGACCATGTTGTGCTCCCTTGTAGACAAATTAGCTTTTGTTGATTTTTGATCTCATAAGCTTTCGCAACCTACCAATCTCCAACGTGATCGCCTATGATCTGTCCAACGTATTCTCCTCCATAGTTGAAAGCGTAGAAATAGAAATAGAATGCATCCACAAGACCGTTGCCATGATCATTGACGACGATTGTAGCGGAGACAGCACCTTGAGTGACGTTATTGGTAGGAGGGACACCAATCAGCCAAGCGGGGTTCGTCTCAATATTGTCGTTGGATGTAAGATAGACATTGCTGCCATTCGCCGGAGGCAAGTCGTTTAGCTGGTCCACGTTGTCAAGCGTCAGGGGCGAGGGAGCACCCTGGACAGCCGTAAAGTTGACTTCGGGCGTCGTATTGTTCAGCTGATTTTGAATATCAGACGGGAAATAGACTTCTCCCGGGTAGAGATAGCTGATAGGAGCATATTCAGTCACAAAAGAGGGAACGCCAGACGGAGCTTGGCCAGCGACTTTGGCTGCAGCACCCAAAAGCGAGAGGGAAGAAAGAAAAGTGAACGACATGTTTGCCTACACTGCTGAACAAACGGCGAAAACGGGAGGAAGCCCTGGGAGACTTACCCTGAAGCGCGATGAAGATCCTGGACTTAAGACACCGCATTTGCTTATATACTACGCCGTCTGGTCATGCCAATGTGACCCTCAAGGCTGCGCATCGACATGACGATCAACACACAGCTTCGGCGAGCAGCATTGCAGGGTATATCGGCCTCAGAACTTGACAGGACACGGCGCGCCCTGCACAATTCCTGGGCATGTGCACTTGGAGGCCCCAGAGCGTCAGGATGGGAGAGGGGGAGTATGCATGGTAGGGCCTAAATCAAGGCCACGGTGTACTAGGAGTGGCCATGATTTGCTGCTTATCAGACCTCGGAAGAAAATGGGCAGTCCCATCAACCAAACTGCCTGACGCGATGGCGCACCTTATGCAGACGGCCCGAAGATAGGGAAGCGAATGAGATGAGTGACATGCAGGCACGCAACAGCTACGCTTGTGCCTCAGCAATGAGCTGCGAGGGGCAAAACTGTGTGGGAGATTCCTGCATCTAAAGACGGGTGAAAGGTTGGAAGAGTGGCAAACATGGGGGTAGTGCCGAACTTGGTTGGTAGCGTTTGAAGCGGACGGTTGGAACTGATCCGTTTTCGGGACTCATGACCGACACCATCTGTTCCCAAGAAGCTGTGTGAGTCTCCTGCCATTTGCGTCTGCCACCAGCTGCTGACAGAGGCAACCTATCGTGCGCCTGAAGTTCTTGATTTCGAGTAGAGAAAGACATCATCTTGCACGACAGGGTTGCTATTCGGCACCATGGACTGGGCAAATGCCATCATCTAATAGAAGTAAGCTCGTGCCATAGTTCCAGTGACGACGACAACAACTCAGAAACGCGTCTACATCGTTGGTCTCGGATTTATCGCAGTTTCGTTGTATATAGACAGCAGGATGCAGGGGATCCGGAGGGATCTGTCGGATGTGGCTGGTTGTGGCGTAGCTTATCCAAGCGGCAGAATTCTCACCGCCTTCACAACGACTCTAATGTCCAGATCATAACAAATAAAGTACGGAGTACGGAGGTACGTCACTCGCTAGCACGAGGTATTGGCCAGCCGTTGAGACTTGCGACTCTCCGTCATCGAGGACGCAGAATTCCGTTATCGAGGCGATTTTCTCCAATGACTCCTACAAATTTTCATGATTATCCGCTCTCGCCTTCATGATCTCGTCGCTAGCTGAAGAAGCTAATACTGTCGCGTCCAATTCTTAGACTCTCGAGAGCTTAATGGGTACAACATTACACCATTGTAAAGTATACAGAAATGGCTAATCAATCTCCAAAAACTGTGTATCTTCTCTGCTATCTTACTTGGGGCCGTGACTAATATGGGACAGCTCCAACATCTGCCGGATGAGCTCATCTCAATCATTTTCGAATACCTTTATCCGCAAGACCTTTACCAGACCAGTCTTGTATCCAAATGCTTCTACAGTCACTCTCTACCATTAATATGGAAGTCTGTTGAGCTTGTGGACTGCCGAACCCATCATGACGCTGCTGAAGTCGACACCGAAGGAGTCGACCCGGAAAATGAAATACTCACAGACGAACATGACGATAGTCCAATGCTCAAAAAGCTCATACTCTTTGCAAAGTCAGTTTTATAATTAAATGAATCAAGTATGGTCTAACGGACACCAGATACCCTCATATCGCGGAAAACGTCGTCAAGCTAACGCACCGATGCCACCTACCACCCCCAGACAGTTTTCAAGAACTACCACAGATGTCATTCAAGAGCCCAAGCATATCTCACGATGTCCGTCTTGCTTGTCTACTCAGGCTTGCGATAAAGAATCTGACCAAAGTACAAACTTTGAGGATCTTATACGGACACTGGCTTGTCACTGTTGGACTACTAGTTGGATTCTTTGGTCAACATAGACATCCATCTACTCCTATCAGAAGACTTTGGCTCGAAAACTGTTGCATAGGGGGCATTCTCCAGTACGAATTGGACCAATGCGATTTTAGTGGATTGGAAAGCGTCCGCTTCAGACGCATGAGACTTTCCTCTGAGCCGCTTCATACCATTATAAGAATAGTGCTCATGCGTGGAGGGATTGAGCAGCGAATGCATAATGGCAAAGGGGGTGAATACTATACCACCATGCACGACGAACATGATATCGCGACGTTCTACTCGCCGACGGTCTGGTCTAAAAACCCCGGCCTGGACAAAGGCGGTTGCCTCGTCAGTCCAACGATAATCTTTCGTGCTTCTGAAGCATTTGATAAGCACGTGTACGACCGTCTTCCAGAAGTGGCCGAGCTGGTAAAGGAGGACGACTTAAATGAGTATTTCCAAGAGCACGAGGCAACCCTAAGGAGCGAGAACGATGTGATGAGCAACTCCGGAAAACACAGTGAGATAATACGCCACCGCGCTGCAAAGAATGCTCCGGTCACCTTCGCAGAAAGTCTCCTGACTGGGTCAATGGATACGTTGACCAGTCTAAATCTTGACTGGGTCTTCCTGATTGACAAACCTACGCTTCACTCTGGCGTCTGTGTACCTCTTCTTGAAAGAATATCGAAACTTAGATTTGCGAACCTACGTTCCTTCCAGCTTCGCAACGCAGTCACCATGGGTACAACAGTTGATAATTTGGTTTCATTGCTCGGAACATCAGGAATTTCCTTCCTGGATTTTATGGAAGCACACCGAACACTAAAATGTCTTGGCTGGCCAATAGCCGAGTTCTTTTCGGAAAACGAGGAGACGCCAGATGTCAGAAATCGAGTGGATCAAATCATCGAAAGCCTGTCCAACTCGGTCATCGACTTACGTATTGACGCACGATACAATGACTCAGGTGAACCTCAGTCACAAAATGACGAACGCCTTACTTCTTTCGCCGAACGCACAAGACGACGCCTTTTCATCACCAACTTCGCCAGCCGCATGCAGAAAGTCGAGCATATTAAAGTTGAAGGATGCGTCCCTCGCGACGAGCGCCGTGAGATACTACGAGCACTTCGAAAGTGCCAGCTCCGACGTATCATCTCCATTGGCGTGTCTTCACCTCTGGGCAATACTTGGGGTGAGAATGGCAGCGAGTTCCGCGAACTGGAAGAAGGCCCCTTTTTCGGAAGTCACTTCCTCGAAGCTGAGGATACTGATGCTGTCACTCATTTCGCGACTAGTCTCCTCAAAAAGCCCCAAGAGCCATACATGCCTACTTTCGGGTGGGGCCCGAGTCCACCCATGCTCCACACCATTGCATCCTATCATGCCGCCACCGTAACTGAACTCAAATTCTGCGGCTATCAGGGCTCACCGGTCCTCCAATCCCCAACCAAGATCACCGACTCTTTCCTCTATCCGCTCCGTTACTTCCACAACCTCCGCCAACTCGTCCTCTCGATGTGGTTAGGCACCTTCTTCGAGGATAATTGGCAGGATCGTGACATCATCAACTACTGGCTCGATATGCGGGACCGGAATTCTACCGCACTCGTACCGGTCTTTGACGAGGCGCCGGGGCCCTGGGCGCAGCTTCTCAGGACCAATTATTCCCCGGATAGACTAGCCATACAAGTCCGGGACATCGTTGCGAAACATCTAAGTCCCGAGGCGAAGAGGAGAGGGAGTGGAGTCAAGGTCAGGGCGAGCTTCAGTCTAGGAGAACATGCGAGCAATATTTTTGATATTGATGTGTATATTGGAAGGAATGACGAGGTCGCTGCATTTACGATTCCGAGGGAGGAGTTGGAGCCGGAGCGGAGGACTGAGAAGCTGGAGAGCAGGAGATGGTTCTGAAGAGGTGAGTTATTGGATAAGTGTCTCGTATCATATATCGCTGCGTCTCTCGTACTTACAGCCACTTCTGCTGTAGACTATTGGCAGCATCATGTAGCTGTAGAAGCCTGGCAATATTCGTGTAGGTAGCTTCGCAAAGCAGGGCAAGATATCACAATCGTGTAGAAATTCCACTAGACCGAAGGATGTCCGGCTAAGAATAACTCTTGGTTCATTATCTGCCTCTGCTACCCAGGCTAGCCCTCGACTCAGAAGGATACTAGTACGTACGGGTCACACACAGTCAGATCAAGAAGATGCGCGGCGCTCCCGTCAGATCTCGCAGTCTCACGGCTAGCGGCATGCACCTTCCCAATGTGCACTTTTGCATACATCAGGTCCAATACCCCGAACACTTTAAATCGAGGGCAGGACCAGAAGTGACGAAACAGCATGTTACATCCGAGTTGCGTGTCGTGTTGATTCCACTTGTTCTACTTTATCAAATTTCTCTTTCCCCAAACAGATACGCGCATCGATTAGAATACTTTATCGTACAACATAGTACAATGGCATTCCGCGGTTGTACGGTCATGGACTGTGGACTAGGCGAACGGCGAAGCGATCGCGTATTCTCAGGGACTTGACTTTTTGCTGCATGACCAATGTTGACATGAGATCGGGAGCTCAGTGCTTGCCCTTGGATTTTCTGCTTTGTTTGCTCCAGTCCGGCGATTCAGAGCTAAGCAATAAAGCTTCGAGACTCCTGAAGCTAGGTAAGTACAAGGCAGTTGGTCAGATAGTAACGTATTGTACAGTGTACATATACCCCGTACAGAGCACAAGTGTTAGCAAGAGTTCCAAATCTTCGGGAGGTCAAGAGCGCACCCCGAAAAGTTGAATATTTATTTGATCCCGAGCATCCACAGTAATGAACCGGAAGACAAATCGATTCAAACGTAACATTGGAGCGTCTGCTTGCCAACCTTCTTCACAATCACCACAGTCATCCCCTTTATCCCATTCATCGTCAATCTTCTCTCAAATATCTACCCAGAATGTTCACTCTCCCACTTACCACGCTCACCATCTTTGTCGTCTTTTCCTACCCCGCCACCATCCTCTCCTCCCCTCTCTTACCCACCCAATCCATCGCCGCTCCCACCGACCACGAAGCAGACACCCCCTCCCTGTTCGTTTCTCACCCTCCCCACCTTACTCCTCCCGTCACCATCCTCTCAACTCCTACCCCAGCTGCTCTTTTTCCGAGGCGCGACCCCTCCTTCAACCAGGACCAGTCGTCTGCTGCCTCCCGTCTCTCGCTCCCCCAAGATGCCACGGCCTGGCACGTCCGCGACTTACTGATCTACATCGACACGCCGGGTGGCACGGCGAGCCAGAATGTCTCTTTTCGCATCTTGCCCTCAAGCCCGGGATCCAATGATGCCACGGCGTGCTCACGGGCGGCGCTGCCGGGGGCCTCCTGGGGCTTGCTGGGTGGGACGGGTTGGTTTGCGTGCGAGCACGAGGGTGTGGAGGCTCGGCTTCAAGGAACACAGCTTGGAGTCCGGCAAGTATTCAGTAATACTTTGTAAGTGTTTCTACCTATATGATGCTTCGGCGACGGCATGGGATAAAAAGGGAGTAATTGAAGAGATGAGGGATTGCTGATTCCTCCGACGCGCAACAGACCGTCGAATTTTCCGCAGCATCAGAACGTCACTCTGACGGGCTTCGCAACTTTGACGCCGGTGAAACAGACGACATCGACCGGGTTCTTGATGACGCAGGAGGAGGTCGAAGTACCGGTTCAATACGGAGAGTCTCAAACGAGCACACGCAAGAGACAATGAAATTCCTGATTTCAATTGGAGGCACCCTCAGTCTGGTATTGCAAATCCTGCGCTGTGTCATGATCTAGAGACGTTGCGGGATTCAATATGACTACCGTGTCACAGGCTAGATAGTACTTCGGGAGCGCCCTAGCTGCAAAATGGGGTGTCAAGATGATGGTATAGTTGGAACGAGAAATGTACCTCAAAGCTCAGAACCAAGATTGAAAGGATTACATTGGGGGTCACTTGACCCGAATTGAAGCTCTCGAACTAATCTTTGGTTTTAAACTGATAATGTACCTGAAGCCTAGTTAAAGCCATGATGCTCAAAATCCTGCTGGGGATACCTCAGTCGAATTCTGGTCATTAAGCTCGTTTTTTTTTTCTTTTGCTAAAAGAAAATCGAAACCGAAAATGTATTCAAAAAATAGTGCAAAGTTAGAATCTCAAAAATTTAATTGGGGAGTGTCCCGCTCGTATTTTCGGCATCACATAATTTTGTGCTCTACACCAAGCACCTCAAAAGCCGCTTATGGTTGGAAGGCCAGAATTAGGTTAGAGAGCCTCTCAGTCAAATTTTCGGCACCAAAAAGTCATGACAGTACTGACTGAAATTTGGAAGTACCTTTCAAAATCAAAGGTAGAGTTGAACTTCTGAAATTCGGTTAGGAGTCTTCCCGAGTTGGTTCCGCAGGGAAACATCCACGTATTATTACGATGGCTGGCTGATTGGCCATACTGTGAACGGGGGCCCCCAGCTGAAATTTTGCCATTGGCTGCTTACCATTATCAAGACGCGTCTCCGTTTCAAATGGGCAGTTCGCTGAAAACTTTTGATGCATATGAGGAAGCCCCTAACGAAATGCCTACTATCGTGGGAGCAAGTTTGGTTCTGTGAAAGAAGCTTCTGTATTACCAGCTATCTCTTTTCGCATCTAATTCGCCGCTTTCTCACTAATGGCATTTCAAACTCAGGCACCTCCAAAGCCTTTGCTAGGCCTGATCTTCTCTCTCCATTTTCGCTTCGAGCTTTAAAGTAATGTGAGTGACGTTTTTGAGGGAAAATAGCGGGAGACTTACAAGTGTCATATCTTCTCCTTTGGGCCCCCCGTTCGTGACTAGCTGGCCATCCACAAATATTTCAAAACCGAAAAACTCCACAAACGGATCCATCCGGCGCCTGCAGTCCAGTCGTTGTTCTGCCGTTTCCTCACCCACCATGTAATTATGGGCGTTGAAGGTATTGTTGACGTTCCTTCGTCTTTGGCTGTAGCATTGAAGCGCTCTAATTAATCCGATGAGAAATTCTCGATCCGTGAAAAGATCCGAGTAGTCTGTTATGTCGTGACCGTGCCACACAAGGGACAAAGCGATCATTTCTCCTAGGACAGTGTACATATGACTGGTATGCATAGTTTCTCGGATCATGGAAATTAGGAGATCAGGGCTTATGCTGACTCTTAAGCGCCTTGGAAACTCCTTTTTTCGGATGGCAAATCCGCAGAGGATGTGACACACTTCCCTCATTGCGATGTTGGCAAGAGCGTAAATATTATACTTATCGGCAAAGACCCACAGGTCAAAGAAATCTCGAAGGTCTTGATTGACGGCAATAAGCAGGCAGTAGCCAGAGGAGTAACTCTTCTGATGACGAAGGTTACCGAGGAAGAGCCAGGATTGGAAAAGGGTCCAGGTAGTGACGCTGTCATCGGGACGAGGGATAGGGCCTCCAGACGATGCTTCGGCAAAATTTCCCCTGAGATACGACTTGAAGTATGGAGATGCGCTGATCAAGGCATTTTCGGGTACACAGAAGATTTCCTTAGTGGGCCCAACTTCGAAGGTACGTGAGCCTTTTCCGAAAGTTCTGCAGATGTTGTCAGTATCATCGAAGATCTTAACAACAAGCGAAGCTATCGGATATTGAAACAAAAATACGCACTTCAGGCGTCTGGTCTCTGCCGTAGATGGAAAATAGCCGGCTATTCCTTGCGACTCTAATAGCTCATCGCCAAAACTAACAGCTTGGTAAGTGATTTGACTGTGGGGGCGCTGAAGAGCTTCCCCGTGCGGACTTGCCACTACGAGAGACATTCAGTGGTCTCCCGCACAAATCCAATCCCGGGTTCAACTCATATAGCTCTGGTTTGTCCCCCGCTTGGCCGGCAACTGCCATCCTAGAGGGATATGTTAATTTTCGGAACCCTTAAAATCCATTGGGTCCGCCTATTGGTACAGGCGAAGCCGAAGGGCGGGTTCAGAGCTTGATTTAATAGGGAGAAGCTGCTTACTGATGGAAAGCCCGCGGATCATACCGCGCGCGCTGAAGAGGATCCATGGGTGAAGGTGTAAGGAAGATGATTACGAAATGAAGTGGTTGTTAAGGTAGCTAAGGAATCTTAAGGTTTTAATATGGGCGAGTCGTCTTGTGACCAAGGTGACTCCCGGTGCCTGGCACCCTGCAGCTCTTCTCATTTAGAGGCGAAGTAGAAGTTTGACACAGAAGTGTGAGAGAGATAGACAGAAGTGAATGCGGTGTACACACGCTGTCATAGGGGAAGAACGATTTCGTCGTGTTGAGCCCTCAAAGCTTACCTCGAACGATCATAGCTAATATCTGGATATCAAACACAACTTTTGCACATGTGCTTGTCTTTCAATTCTTACATTGTGCTGGAGTCTATCAGCTTATTGCTGCTGAAAATGTCAAGAAAGAGCTTCGTCGTAATATTAGAGCCCCGGAGACTATTCTGAGTAGGGGTCCTGCCCGAAGAAGAATGGCAGCTTTAGCCGAGGCTGCTGATCCTAGTGGCAACCACAACCGCCGTCCTTCTCCCCAGTGGCTGAGGAACTCTTCATCAGTATACTACAAATGTCAACCGAATATGTCTGGAGAGTCAGATGATGTGGATAAAAGGATAGTTGGAGAAGGCACTCAAGATGCGGCGCCTCTTGCTAGCAATGAAGTCAACGAAAACGAGGATTCGGACAACGACGACGAAGTAAATGCTCAGAACGAAGGGGCAAGCGCTTCGGTGCCAGCCAGAAGAAAGAAAAAGAAATCGAAGAAGAAGAAGATCATAGATGCTCCGACAGGCCAGAATGACTCGGGCAGTCCGGCAACAGCGGACTCGAAAGCTCCTATCAACCACGGGCAGCTCGATCGCCTTGCCGAAGCCAACCCTACTCTGAAGGAAGAGCTCGATCGCAAAAATCCGGCAGACATTCAAGAATTCCTGAAGAAACTTTCAATCGGAGATGCGATAACTGGGGCGGTACGAATCAGTCTACTTTCGACGCGGCTTTGCCTCCCATGAAAACCAGGTCGGCCACTGACATTTGCTGTACTAGGGAACGGGTGCAACACATCAGAAGGATATAGCCCAATACAAGTTCTGGAAGACACAGCCTGTCCCTAAATTTGACGAAGGACAAATAGAAGAGGGCCCGATCGAGATTGTCGACCCCGACAAAGTCCCACAAGAGCCAGCACCTCTTCCCTCAGGCTTCGAGTGGGTCACTATGGATCTGACTGACCCCCAGCAGGTGAAATTGCTTCATAACAGAGCCCTAAGCGGGATGAAGCTAATACTTGTCTAGCACGATGAAGTGTATGACTTGCTTTGCAATCACTACGTCGAGGACCACGAATCCATGTTTCGCTTCAAATATTCCTCAGCGTTTCTTAAGTGGTTAGTAACACATTGACTCTTTTGAGGCTTTCTATTGATGAAGATAGGGCGCTAATGGCCCCTGGCTGGCGACGAGAGTGGCACGTAGGAGTTCGTGTTTCCCAGTCTCAGAAGCTGGTGGCCTTCATCTCTGGAATTCCGGTAAATATGCGGGTGAGACAGAAACAAGTCAACTGTACCGAGATAAATTTCATGTGCAATCATAAACGAGTACGTCAGAAACGCCTAGCCCCAGTTCTGATCAAAGAAATCACGCGGCGTTGTAATCTTTTGGGAATATACCAGGCTGTTTATACGGCTGGGACCTTCCTTCCAACGCCCGTGGCTACATGTCGTTACTTTCACCGTAGTCTCGACTGGCAAAAGCTATACGATGTTGGCTTCTCTCCGCTGCCGCCTGGAAGTACCCCGTTACGCCAAGTGGCCCGATACAAGCTCCCGACGCAGACCGAGACGAAGGGACTTCGGCCGATGGAGAACAAGGATGTTGACGCTGTTCTTGACTTGCTCCGACGATATCTTGGTCGGACAGATATAGCACCAGTATTTACCAAAGAAGAGGTGCAGCACTGGCTCGTGGACCATGCCGATCCAAACGCGCCTGAGCGAGTCGTCTGGGCCTACGTCTACGAGGATCCAGAGACTCACAAGCTCACCGATTTCTTCTCTTTCTATATTCTCGATTCGACGATACTAAAATCCAAAAAGTATGACACGATCAAGGCTGCATATCTCTTTTACTATGCTACGGAATATGCGTTCAAGAAGGATAAGGCTACCTACAAGGCTCGAATAAACGCCTTGATGAAGGATGCCTTGATCCTTGCGAAGCAGGTACGTTGGATTGGTCATGTTCTCAAACGAATCTAAGCCTTGTCACTGCAGGCGAATTTCGATGTGTTCAACGCTTTAACACATCTTGATAATCCATTATTCCTGGATGAGCAAAAGTTTGGCCCGGGAGATGGGCAGCTACACTACTACCTCTACAACTATCGCACAGCGCCAATCAGTGGAGGAATCAATAAAGCAAAGCAGCTGGATGAGAAGCAAGCTGGAGGGGTTGGACTCGTTATGCTTTGAGTGAAGCCCATACTCAGTTTGGCATGCTGTTAGAGCTGGACAGCTTGAGATAAGCCTTTTGCAGCAAAGCGACTTGAGACACTACTTTACAAATACTGTATTGCATCGAGTAGTCAATTCTCTGTCTATCAATTCTCTATCTACCAGCTTTAGGTACCTTAAAAATTAATGGCCACACGTGACCAGGCGGAAGCGCATTGCAAACTCCGACTTCCGACCAAATTTTTTGGTCTTCGCGTCAACCATTGGGATCTTCAATCCCAGTCCATCCGCTCCTTTTCCCAAATCCCCTTTCCGGACATGAGGTCCAATGCTGCGTGTAGGGCTGGAAGCCGAGTTCTAGGGCTGTGTCGCAGCATTCCCCAATGCGCGGCACGCCAGCGAATTCAGCACCCTTGCATATCTACCGCAGCCCTACGACCAGCTCCTGCAATCCCTGGCCATTCATTGTCATGGAGAACAAGACGGCATCAATCTGGTGCTGCAGCTGCAGTGTAAGTTTCGGGAGATGATGCCAATACTCGTTCAAGCTCATTCTCGCTTAGGCTCGAGCAAGCTGCTGAAGATCCTCAAACCCTCGCCCAAGAGACCATCATTCAAAATCTTGACCCTCGAGAAGCTGCGCGACTTTCTAGGGTTCGCAATATTGGTATTGCTGTGCGTCATGCTCCCAGACAGACCTCGAAAAGATACTGAGTATTGTAGGCGCATATCGACAGCGGCA
Source organism: Astrothelium subdiscretum (assembly GCA_021030935.1). NCBI lineage: Eukaryota > Fungi > Ascomycota > Dothideomycetes > Trypetheliales > Trypetheliaceae > Astrothelium > Astrothelium subdiscretum. The sequence goes on along the minus strand of JAGFMW010000074.1, from coordinate 54,520 downwards.
AGACCACGGCTACGGAACGGGTCCTCTTCTATACAGGCCGAATAAAATCCATACATGAAGTTCGAGGAAAAGATGCGGTTGGCGCAAAGATGGACTCCATGGACCTGGAGAGGGAGAAGGGTATCACAATTCAGTCCGCAGCAACGTTTTGCGACTGGATCAAGACCGAGGATGGCAATGAGCAGAAATACCACATCAATTTGATCGATACACCGGGACACATAGATTTCACGATCGAAGTAGAGAGGGCGCTGAGAGTTCTTGATGGGGCTGTCATGATTCTGTGCGCTGTCTCCGGCGTTCAATCGCAAACAATCACAGTCGATCGTCAAATGCGACGTTATAACGTTCCCAGGATATCCTTCATCAACAAGATGGACCGCATGGGCGCAAATCCATTCAAGGCCATTGAGCAGATCAATAGCAAGCTTCGATTACCAGCAGCTGCAATGCAGGTTCCCATCGGCACCGAGGACGAATTCAAAGGCGTGGTCGATCTCATTCGCATGAAAGCCATCTACAATGAAGGACAAAAGGGAGAAATCATTGTTGAAAAAGATGAAATCCCAGCAGAAGTTAGAGGACTAGCAGAAGAATACAGGGCCAAACTTATTGAGACACTAGCGGACGTTGATGAAGAGATTGCAGAAATTTTCTTGGATGAGCGGACACCTACCCCAGAGCAGATGAAAGCTGCAGTCAGAAGAGCTACAGTCTCGTTGAAATTTTCGCCGGTCTTTATGGGCTCGGCGCTTGCGGACACGTCTGTCCAACCCATGCTGGATGCTGTTTGCGATTACCTTCCAAATCCCTCCGAGGTTGAAAATCTGGCCCTGGATAAGTCGCGCTCTGAAGTTCCAGTCAAGCTCGTTTCATATCAGTCGCTCCCGTTCGTTGGACTAGCATTCAAGCTTGAAGAAAGCAATTTTGGTCAGTTAACGTATATTCGAGTCTACCAAGGATCGCTTAGAAAGGGTATGACCGTTTTCAATGCGCGGACAGACAAAAAGGTCAAGATTCCAAGGATTGTGCGTATGCATTCTAATGAGATGGAAGAAATATCAGAGATCGGCGCCGGAGAAATCTGTGCTGTCTTCGGTGTTGATTGCGCCTCTGGAGACACCTTTACCGACGGCTCCCTTGGCTATACTATGACTTCCATGTTCGTTCCAGAACCTGTCATCTCTCTTTCCATCAAGCCAAAGCAAACCAAGGATGGTGCCAACTTCTCGAAAGCTATGAACCGCTTCCAGCGGGAAGACCCAACATTCCGAGTACACGTCGATCCTGAGTCACAAGAAACTATCATCTCCGGTATGGGCGAATTGCATCTAGACATATACGTCGAGCGCATGCGAAGAGAATACAAAGTCGACTGCGAGACCGGACAACCCCAAGTGGCGTATCGAGAGACACTCATGCAGAAGGTTCCCTTCGACCACCTGCTCAAGAAGCAAACCGGCGGTGCAGGAGACTACGCTCGCGTCGTTGGCTATATGGAACCTACCGGCCAACTCACCGAGAATACTTTCCAAAGCATTGTCACCGGCGGCAACATTCCCGAGAAATATCTCTTCGCTTGCGAGAAGGGCTTCCACGAGGCTTGCGATAAAGGGCCCCTCCTTGGCCACAAGGTCCTTGGGACCCACATGACGATGGCGGATGGTGCCATCCACTCGACCGACTCATCGGAAATGGCGTTCAAGAATGCGACGATGCAGGCTTTCCGTAAGGCGTTCAGTGCGAAGAACGGGCACATTCTTGAGCCGTTGATGAAGACGACGGTCGTCGCGCCGAGCGAGTTCCAGGGGAACATCGTTGGATTGTTGAACAAGCGGAATGCAGTAATCCATGATTCAGAGGTTGGCGCCGAAGACTTTACGGTGTGGGCAGATACACCGTTAAGTAATATGGTAAGTTTTAGATGTCGATCATAGCTTGCTCGGGATTGGGCTGACTTGGATCTTAAAGTTTGGAATCTCGAGTCATATCAGAGCAGCTACTCAAGGGAAAGGAGAATATGTATGAGGCCCCGATCTTTATCATATTACCACAGGTAACTGATTAATGACACAGACTATGGAATTCTCCCACTACTCACCGGTCATGCCACAAACGCAAAAAGAATTGATCGCAAAGCATGAAAAAGAGATGGCGGAAAAGCAAAAGAAGTGATTTGAGTTGGGAAGACCAGGGAAGTTCGCATCCAATATGCGAGTGTTCGGCGCCATTGAATGGCTGCTTCATTCTCTGGAAAGGATGTGATCTCGCATGTCTCTGTCTTGGACTGTTTTGTAAGAGTTCAATCTGCATATAGGGTCAGCATTGGTGGGATAGAAGCATCACGATGGCGCTACGGTAATCAGGAAAGCATTGTATAATATTTAGAGAAGCGATACCACAGGGAAGGATCTCCATACTCTACACCATGTATTCTGAAATTCGCTTGTATCATGGCTTGAGTGGAATGATATGTATTGTATTTCGGCCTACAGATCGAGGGATCAGGCACAGAATCCACGGCATTGAAGAACGACAAGAGGGTATTCAAAAAACTCATAGATGCGGAGCAGAGTAACCACCACAGGTACGAAGCCAAAATTACGAGACGCTGAACACCGCACGCTATGCTAGCAACAACACCATGAAGCCCGAAACCAAGACATCATCTCAGAAATTCGTCATCGACTGTTCTTTTTCCACGTAAGCATCTCCTTTCTTAGCTGCTCCATCTCATCTCTCAGCTCCTTCAGCTGCTTTTTCAATTCCGGGCACTCTGTACAATGACATGTATGCTTCGGATCCCCATCGTTTTGCCCCATCGCTGGCGCCTGCACCGTTCTCGGCTGTGTCTTAGATTCGCCTTTGAGTTTCTGGACGCCCGATCCCCAAGACTCTTGAGCCTTTGAGTCTAGACCTCCGCGAGCGATGCGCAAAGCCTGGTCGACACCATTTATCTTCCCTGCGACCTCGTTGACCGAAAGATCCCTCAATGCTCTCTTTTGCCTTTCTTTTCGCTGTTTCTCTTTCTCCTGGGCAATCTTCATCTTCTCCTCTTCACCGTCCACATCCTTTTCCTCAATATCCCTTCTCTCCCCCGCCTTGTCCTTCCTCCCCGAGCTCAAACAGTCCACCACCTGACCCCACGAGCTCCTCCTGCACCTCTTTATCCCATCTTCAATTGGTAGACCCTGCAAGTTCTGGTCGGCAGCTTCCTCGGAGGCCGGGGTAAGGCGACGGCCAGCACCGTTATTCGCCTCGTCCATGTTCGAACCATGGTCGAGCGAATCGGACGATGTGACACGGCAGCTTGCGAATGTGGAAGCCGCAGGGCTTTCGGAAGAGGACGGGGTTTTGTTGGCAATCTGACTGTCGACAGGCTCGGCTGACAGAGGGAAGTAACGGGAACGAGAGGGCTTGATGGGGCTGACGGAATCGAGCCAGATGTCTGCGTTGGAGGCAGAGTTCGGAGGGAATTTGCTAGAAGAGGCTTCGGCTTCCACAGTGTCAGAGGAAATGCTTCGCTTGGTGTTCCGATCTTGAAGATGTCCTTTACAGTCCTTCTTGCCTTCCGCCTTGACCGCGCAAGATGCTGGTTTCGGTACCGGCTTCATATACGGTGCAAAAAGCGCAAGGCCGTTTCTTTTGTTGGAGTCCTGACTGCCAACGCGTGCAAGATCCGTAAGGATACTCGAATACTCGGACGACTTTGCCAATGATTTGGAATACGTGGATCTAGATGAGTTCAGCGAGTTGGAGTCATCTGCCCAAGACCCAGGCATACGCCGGAATGATTTGCCAGTGATTATCGGCGATCGACATATTGTATCTGAATGAATGCGCTCCGCGATCATATCCTTCTGAGAAGAGTTGCCTGACTTTGGTAGTTTGAGAGAGTCGTGAGGCTGCGGCAAGGGGGATAACTGCTTGAAGGGCGATGGTGGATCAGATCGCCGCCTGTCGGGTCGGTCTTGTTTCAAGGTGATGCTCCTTTGTCCAAGTATATCTTCTGAATCTCGGCCATCACCCCCAGGGTCAGCTCGTGATTGACCTTTGACAGGGGAGAAGAGATCCATGTAATGATTTGATTCCTTGAGATCACCATGACTATTAGCTGGTGAATTAGGTCGTCGCTTGAGGGTGCCCTCTCTTCCGTCCTCTTCGAGGCTACCGTGCTCAGCATGGTTAGGCTGCGCGCGCTTTCTCTTGAGACCTGTTGGATTTGCCTTCGATTGGGGACCTCTAGATTCGTAGTCAATTACAGGCAGGTCGTCAAGATCGAGTGTACCAGCACCCAATTCTGGGACATATTGTTCAGTGCTTGGCTCCCCGAATGGCTTTGGCGAAGGCCCTTTCCTCCACTCAACATGAATGACACGACCCGCTTGCGGATCCACATCCCTCTCTGTTAGCAAGGAGCCAATGCTATCAAATAAGGCGACCTTGCCGTCGACCCTACCGATCGCAGTTATGTTATCAGTTAGCGTGGCTCCAGTTGCATTAGGCCGTTTGGCCTTCTCTGCATGAGATTGCTTCTGATGCTGTACGCTTGACGCACTATGACGCGACTCGCTACGGACTGTTCTAGCCGGCTTTAATGCCAGAATCGACAGACTCGTAGCAGGCGCTTTCATGTTCCACGTGCGCAAAATTGTGACGCCGCCACGGAAATCGAGTAGTCGGCACTTTCCATCTGCGCCTACGCTCACTGCGCGTGTCTCGCAGCTTGGCATGAAAGCCGCAGCAGTGATACTCTCCGACTGACTGCAAGAAGCAGAAGTTCCATCATATGCAGGGTGATTCTTTGCGTCCGATCGTGCGAGTACGCGATGTAGGCCTTTGAGATGGCTGATTTCTCCCATCCTACCACTCTTGGCAATCTCCGCAGACTGTTTTGTGGAATCATCCCTTAAAACTTCATTCGCATCATAAGCAGCGATTGTACCGTCAGCAAACCCAAGCAGGAAGATATTCGGTCGTTCGGGGTGGAAGGCGGCGACAGAGGCTGCAACGCTGGAAGCCGTCGGCTGGAGCAGCAAAGGCGATGTTCCGTATGTAATATTTTGAAGGTGAATGACTGGCGGATTTGAGGAAGCTGTTAAGAGCAAATGAGATGTGGGAGATATCGCTAGGATAGTCGGAGGCGAAGGGTGAGCAGGGACAGGATCGAGAGTCCGGGCTTCATCAATGGAGTAACGCTGGACAGCATTCTGAAGAGAAGTCGTGAAAAAGAGGCATTTCGAGTCGTTGGAGTATTCAAGCAGTCTAACTTGATTCTGTAATCACAATGTTAGAAACATTCTATCCATGCCGAGTCGTCTATGTCACTTGCATTCGCGCCCTTCAGCCTGTGTGTCTTGGAATAACCATGCTTGCAATCATGGAGAAGGACAATCTGGCTGTCAGCGATCGCCAACCTGCCACTGCCATCTCTAGATTCTTTTGCAGCAAGAATCCCTCCAGATCGCGAACGAAAGATTGTTGTGACGCCTTGTGCATCCCAGCATAGGACTTGATTCTCTGTTGTGATGACCAGGTGATGGGAAGAAGGAAATTCGAAAGGTCTCCGAGATATGACTTCGTATTCCGGATTTTTAGGTCTCGTCATTGAAATAATAGGTTTCGCCGCAATATGTGTCCGCCCGGCTTGTTGGGTGTAGGTAGGAATATCGAAATGGATGTAAACAATATTTCGTAATAATTATGTCGGGTAACGGTTCAAGCGGAGGCTTGATGTGATGCTATGTCGTATCGGAACTAGCGCCATGCCAAACGAGCCTAGCGGAGAATTTGAGATAATCCGGCCGGCACTAGATCAGGGACAGAGCTTAGGTAAGCCAACGAATGAGAAGACCTGGATCAATGCTATCCCGGTTCGGATAAACCTCTCATTTGTTTTACCCTGGTCTTGAGCTGTCCGGATTATCTCAAACTCTACCGAGTACGGTACTGAATGTACCTAGGTAGGTGGGTAGGTAGGTACCTTACGTAGGTTAGGTAGGTAGGTATGTGATATACCGGGTGATGCGCGAGGCAGCCACCTGCAGTTCACCATGCCCTTGCTCGCCTCACTAATCCTCTCTTTATCTGAATTTTTCTTTAACCTAGTGGGTACCAAGGAAGCGGTCGATTGTCCGTGAGAAAACCCTGCCTGCCGGATCCGGGCCAGACCTTTATCTGTTGCGTTACGATCATTGTGCCAATATATATACTATTCCGCTATTGTGTACAGAGGCACCTCTCAAAGATTCAACCAAATATAAATACACTATCCCGCACTACATCGTGCGCCACAGGTTCGCTCTTTCCACATTCATGGCTTCGCCAGTCTGTCCTGCTCGTGTTAAGAAGAATAGACGATCAGTTATGACTGGTCCTCAACATACGACCTCTATCGTGAAACCCAATCATGCCTCTGGCACTCGAAAGAGCGCGCGGCTACAGAATAAGCCGCCAGTTTCCTACTATCCCCAAAGCCGGCCTGACCAACCATCTTCCAACCGCCATGACCCCATGTCTCAGCTGACTGGCAACAAGCAAAAGCGTTTGCGAGACTCGAAAGCTAAAGCCGACGAATCGGAAGGTTTCTGCCCTTCAAAACGGCCCCAGGACCCTTCTCCCTCCAGATTTGAGCTCTCCAAGCGAAACTTGCAGATATTCAATCGGCAAACAATGAACCCCACGTCCAGTGAATCTCAGCCTGGAAACAGTAAACGGACTCTGTCACGGCGTTCTATGACTACTGCATCATATGCCCCGCAGGAGACAACCCCATCCCAGCGTTCGCACAACACCGCGGCCTTTTACCGTTACGAACAACTTGACTACGCTGATGTCTACATCCACACTGACCCGCCTGACCATATTGTAGCCGCTATCAACCGTATCATCAATATCGAGCCCACTGATGATCGCCGTACTCAAATCCGCAACACAGCCCAAGAACTTCATCAGACTTGCAAGAAAATGGTGAAAGCTGCCGCTGGCGAGGATGACTTCATTCGTCTGTTCCGCGATGCTATCGAGGCTCTCGGCCCCGAAAGCCTCTCAATACACAAAAAAACTAGCTGGCGAGAGGATCTGAAGCCAAAAATCCGGCAGTCGGAATTCAACTTGAGTTTCTTAGAGAATTTCACCCCCATGGGTGCCAAGCAGCACCAAGATATCAAGGATGCTACAGCTCCACCGCCAGCGAAACGCCAGAAGCAGTCTCCTGGCCGAACGCCTACCTCATCCAAATCCCCAATAAACAATGCACCGGATTTGGTTCCACACAACAAGCTTCTCCAACCGGATGCCATATCGTTCACTGGCTCCCAGCCGGACAGTATTCAAGAGACTTCCCCAATCAAAACACCCCGTCCTAGCCTCTCGATTGGTACCAGAGAAACAGCTCTCATCTCCGCTCTATCCTCAGCTCTTACATCACAAAATCCCCATGATGTTAGGGTAGACCTATTCCTCCATAAGCTCGAGGATGCTACAATGTTAACCGGGCAAGGCAGTTCCCGCGAGCCGGCACTGGTCTCGGTACCCACACAATGTGTGTCAGATCTTACTTTTCCATTTGCCGTCGTTGAGGCCAAGGCGTACTCGACCAGTAAACAAGTATTTGAAGCTCAGAACCAGGCTGCAGTCTCTGGGGCTTCTGGGCTGAAAGTTCAGCTGCTTCTGAATGTGTTGGTCGAGCGTGCAATAAAAAATTCTAATATTCCGGCTGTATCTTTGGAAGATCAAACCCCGCTCTTTTTCTCTATCTGTACTGAGGGCCCGTACTACGAGCTCTGGGCCCACTATACCCACATCGAAGGCGGCGCACGCGAGTTCAACATGACGCTTTTAAAGATTTGTCACGGAATGTTGTTGGAAGGTGTGGAGGGGTTTCTTGTTGCGGTTGATAATGTGTTGCGTTGGGGTACCGGACAATTTCTGCAATCGGTGGTGGATCGTTTGGAAAAAGTAGTAAGGAGGGCAATGGGTTGACATAATTTGGAGGCAAATGAAGCAAATAATAGACCAAAGAGATTCTAATCACGCAAGTGACAATAAAAATCGAACACCAAACGGGGAGTCACCAGATATATTTTTAGCTATCAACCCGGTTGCCACAGTTTGACAAGAAACAAAATTCCAAAGCAATATCTAGTTGGATGTAGGGTTTCGGGTTGGGAGGCACACTAGTAGGGTGTTCGCTTTTTTCCGTCAGCCGCGTGTAATATAGAACGGGAAAGTGATTCAACAAGGGGATAGAAATCTACAATGGAAATCTGTGTATAGCCAATTTCACGGCAAAATAAGCCCGCCAAGCAATTCCTTACAGGGGTTCCTGTAGTACACTGATTCTGGTTTTCGACTATGCACTGGACCGGCTGCGTACTGGAATGCCAATAAACATATAAATCATATCCCAAAACGTGTCAGACACTTTGCTTGGGTACTCCTTACTCCGTTTTAATATATTAGATATTCACTATTATTGGGATACATCTTGAACCTACCTCTATTTATGATTGTTCTTATAATCGTTGAATCAGAGATGGGGAGGGCCCCGATCGTTATTGGCTAGCTGTGGGCACAAGGAGCACACAGTGGGAGTGTACAGCCGAAAAATAGAAGCGTTCTAAGCAATCGCGGCCTGGCCATAGCCGCCGCTCGTCACCCCGGCTCTAAAAATAAGAAAACGAGGGCATTGACATCTTAGAGTCTAAGCTACGATAGGGCGTTACTGACCTTCCGGTCGGAGACTGACATGGCCAAGGGGTCTTCTCTGATAATGCTGTTTGCATGCCAATTGAGGGTCCCTTGTGCGCTTGAATACCGGAATCGCGATCCCAATCTTTTCATTCCATTCATTGCATTTTAAGGAACACCAGAATGTTTTCGATGGTCTCTACAGGGGCTTTTCCCCAATAAAGACGGTGCAATGGCAATAACATTAGCGAAACAAAGGTATCAGAGGCCGCCTTTCAAAGCCGCAACTTCTGCACAGGGGAGTCACTCAATAGAGAGGCGAACAGCCTAGAAGACGATACATTCTAGGCAAATACTTAAAAGATACTACGCGCATCAGTCCAGGTGGCTGGGAACAAAGACAGCCTCAAACCTGCGAATGGGCTCATATCAAGCTGCTGATCATGTATGTTTTGGAGTCATGGCTAAATAAAAAAAGGAAATTTCGAAGCAATGTACCTGAGTACTCTGTACAAGAACCTTGGGCAGTCTATTGATTATCCTAGGTAGGTACCTAGCGAATATGTTGATGATGCTGTCGATGCCATTCTTGGCGGGATCCTTACTTTGCTACTTCAGGACTAGCGACTCACGTGAGCTCGCGCGGGGTGCGCGCATCTGCCTACCTAGACGCCACTTCTCGAAACATGATCACACTGCTGACCGCGGACGTCTCTCCTGCAAAACTCTGCCCCTAAAGATGTGGATCATCGAATGCGACGGCCCTCATTTGAATGGTTCGTCAAATATACCTGGGCTAGATACGAAAACTTACATTGCATCCAGGCAAAAGATTGTGGCTCCGGCCTGACTCGAGTACGATCTTCGGGCGCACACCGAGCAAAGAAGAAAAGAGTCAGACTCATTTCAGAAACCCATGAATTGCTCCACCAATTGATTCGTACTAGATATGTGCATTATTGACAATAAATCGGTGTCTCGAAAACACCTGGTCATTCAAGTCGGCCCTGTAAAGCCTGGTGATGGCGTACGCGATGCAATCGGCATCATCCACATTCTTTACTGACTCACTCTACAGGCTAGGCTACACAGTAGGGCTGCGATCATACTTGAGGATTTGTCAAAGATCGGGACATGGCTAGACGGCGAGAAGTTCGCTAAGGAATCCCGGTCTTTAGACAGGACCGAGCATGAGTTTCGCCTTGGTAGCTACCAATGTGTCTTCAAGTTAGGAAATAAAAACTAATATCTTCGGTGAGACTGCTGATACTTGCTTGTATAGGATCAAATGGAATCCAGTGGTTCTGTCTTTCAGCTTTCCGGGTAAGCAAACTAGCGGCGACAATGATCCCATCTCTCCACATCAATATCGGTTGGAGCCCCTGGATATCAAGACTATCCACGAATATGTTACTGGAAAGACTACACATGTCGTTGCGGCACGACGCAATACCCCTAAAGGCCTGCAAGCTCTTGTCAATGCCAAACCTATCGTTACTGATGGTTTCATTGACGCTTTGGTCACTGCCACCACTCCTGTACCGAATACTTCAGATCCGTCAGACCCAATGCCATCACCTTTGGAACAGGACTTTGAAGCAAATTTTCCAAACCCTGCATCATACCTCCCTGATGCTGGTAAGGAGCCGGTAGCGCGGCCTTCGGACGCCTACAAGCCGAAAGCTGAGAGAGAAGAGGTCTTTGCCGGCTTCACATTCGTATTTCTCGATGCTAACCAGTTCGAGGCTCTACAAGCCCCTATCAATGATGGACATGGAAAAGCACTGCTCTACGAGCTTAGTCTGGGTCAAACTACGGTGAACCAGGTGGTCGGATATATTACCAGTGTCTCCGGCTACAAGGACATCAACGATCTCCAGGACTCGACTAGGCAGAAGAAGGGGGTCGTAGTGGTCCGATTGCGACCGAAAGGTGAATGGTCTGACTGGATAACGAACCTACAGCAGCGAGTAGACGTGAAGCTTGGACTAAGGTCAGTTGAACAAAATGAGTTCTTAGATGCCATCCTCCAAAATGACGCTAGCTCATTGAGACGACCATTGGAAGATGGAGAGGGGAACGAAAGCCAGATAGAGCGAGAATCTGCTCTAGAAAAAGATGCAAAACCTCCTCCGATGAAAACAACTTCCTCTGATATTGATGAATCCGACCAGAGACGACGGCACACTTTACAGCATGATCGAGCCTCGTCATCCGGCAAGCCAAAGGCGCCTTCGTCGTCCAGTTCAGAGCCAGCACAGCCCGTCCAAACTCAGGAAGAAACTTCCAAGTCTTCAGGACCTACAATGTCCGGTCCGGCACGACGACGAGGACGCCGAGGCATCATAACAAGCCGTTTCGCTGGTTTCGATGATTTCGGAGAATCTCAAAATGCCCAGGTTCCGACCATCCAAGAGGAGCCAGAACCCAGCCAACCTCAACCCTCCGCCCCGGCTAAGTCTACCAGATCGCAAACTTCCGCCCCTCGGACCTCTTCGCCTCAACCTACATCGACACAGAAACGCCCATTGTCTTCTTCGCCAGATCCGGAAGCAGCTGTCGATGAGCTCCTCCCCGGTGCGGCAGCCATGAAGCGGCGACGCCTGGAGCGTGGAACTCCTGGAGTCGAGGCTGGGGGCAAGCGCAAGGCGAGTAGCGAGATCAAAGAAGAACCCTCTTCAAACAAGAAGGTCAGGACCAAAGTCGAGGATGTGGACTACAATGCGCTTTTACGATCTCGGCGCGAAGCTGAAGACGAAGCTGCACGACAGGATCAAGAGTCCCTAAAAGAGGCCTTGGCTATGGAAGGGCTAAGTGTGGAAGATATGAAGAACCTCGTCAAAGTCGAGGAGATGGAGATGGCTGTACGGTCACGCTCCTTCAAAGACAATGATGACGGCGAGAGCCATGGCGGCCGGGGTAATGGACGATGGGATGAGCGCTGGAATGGGCGGAAGAATTTCAAGAGGTTCAAGCGAAAAGGACAAGACGGTGAAGCAGAGCAGCGCCGACAGAAAGTCTTCGTGCCGATGGAGGAGGTCAAGAAGAAGAGCTTTGGGCTTGACGAGGAGTACTGGGGTGACAGGGCGAGCTCTAGCAAATCTAGAAGAGAGACTCAGAACGAGACCCAACGGAGTGCCAGGAGTCAGAGGGAAACACAAGATAGGGTTCAAGATGACTCTCAATTCAGGCGGCGCAGAGATGCTATACGGAAGTCGCGACGGGAAGACGAGGAGAGGCAGGCTTTCGAGGTGGTTGAACCAGAAGAGGTCATTCAACCCACACGGGACGAACAGGTTGGGTTGAAAGCGAACAAGAGGGCCAAGGAACGAGACATGGCTGCCACTCAGGAAGAGTCGAGTACTCAGCATCCAACGCAGACATTGAGAGCGGAGACCCAGACGCAAAAGAGCAAGGGGAAGAGGCCAGCCCTTGAAGAGCCGCAGCCAGCACCAATGCCGAAGCGGCAGAGTAGATTGGAAAGTGGACGGAGAGCAGCGCAGCAGGAAGATGACGGCGACGGCCCGAAGTTCAAGTTCAGACGGAGGAAGAAGGATTAGAGAGGATCTACTCTTATTTCTGAGGTGGAATAGTGTAATTTAGTGACAATTGCTACATTCACTCGCCAGAGGAGTTGTGTTGCTACGACCTCCCAGGCTGTCTCCACTTATCAGATGTTTTATCAGGTGATATCCTGCTTTCTCACTTCTATCCCCCGAGGCTTCGACATACCCAATTTCCCGCACACTCTTCTTAAAACAGCTTTCTCAGCGTCGTTGAAGCTTTTCTACTTTCGCCTCTATCTCGTTCATCCACTTCGCTCAGCTGTTCGCCGCAGTCGAGGCAGTATCTTGCTTAAGATGGGCTCTTTCAGAGAAAAAGAACTTTATGTGCCAGAAACCTGTATGTGCATTGTGGGTAATGGTAGAACTCTGAGATGCTTATGCTTGCAAATCAGTTATGCCCAGGAAGTCCAAGAAGCCCCGGGTGGGTGAGGACTTGGAAACCTCCCTTGCGAAGAAACATTTCCAAGGCAAATCCAACGCCCCTAGTGGCCCTGTGCCGGAAGCTGAGCAATCACAAAGCGTCGCGGCTCCGCTTACCACCGCGAATGAAATGGAAGATACTGAGGATCAAAACGGCGATCGCCAATTCAAACATTTGATTGCGAAAGTGCATCATGAGATTGAGCGCCTGGGAACGAAACCTACGTCTTGTCCCTATAGACCAGACTTTGACGGCTACAAGAAAAGTCAAGACTATGAAAGAATCGTCGGACTGGTGAGGGAATCTCTGGCATTACTCGTTGATAGTCATAACCCTGGAGACGCAGCCAAGCTCCAAGACGTCAATAAATTCAAACGATTCGAGTTTCTGTGCGATCCCTCTGAGGAGACTGCCGCCTTCTGTGAGACTGACAAGCACATCGCGATCATGCGTAAGCACGGCCATGTGATCGTGAGTACTCGTGGAACACGGGCCATCATCGGACTCTGCTAATCGACGTGGTAGTTTGGAAATTTTCGTTTAGCAAGTGGACAGAATTCCGAAGCTGAAATTCACTGGGACCCGTTCATAGAGTTCATCATTGATAAAACAGGTAAATGGCATCTCCATGAGACCTTCAAGTTGGCATGGCAAAAACTACAAGGCAGTGGGATCGGGAAGTGCCAGTCTGTTCCAGTGGAGTATCCACGCAACTCCCGTTTCACACCTCCAAGTGCTAGTATTAAGGTCGTTATGGAAACTCTGGAAGGCATCATGGAAGCTATGCCATGGAAAGAAGAAGGGGATTTCGGGTTCAAAGAGTACGAAATCACGAGTTTCAGCTCTACATCCACGACATCGCTGAACGATAAGTTATGGAAGGGCGAGCTCAGCGGGTTTGGATATAGGGCCGTGTACCACTGATGGAGGCCGTGCTGATGGAAGAAAGACCAGTAGTACGCATGAACCATGCGTACTTTGTGTCAGATCATTATGTAGGCTTGATTTTCCTCACAGATCAGATCACTCCCAAGCGGAAGAAGATTTTACGCGTACAACAGCTAACAGGATCGCGGAAATTTGGCTCTTCATTTCCACTCCCCATGTCCGCCTGCAACACTGCAGGTGTAGCACCCCAAATAGTCGATAATATCTTGGCTTAGGCTACTCTAGTTGAATCAAGACTTCTTCTTAGTCGTATTTCGAAGACGATTCTGCGAAAAGATTGGATGCAAAAGGAGACGATGAGGTGAATAGAGGAAGAACGGAAACCCAGATTTCCCCCTCCTCTCAGTTGACTTCCACAGACTTCGGGGGAATCAGCTACATACGCTCTTTGCATTAAACTAATGCTATATTACTCGAAGTCACGCAGTCCAACTCTAAAATAATCGCTTGCAGTAGTTGGCATTGTGCCAGCACACGAGGATGCCCTGTAAATGGGTAGCTTTTTAATAAGACTCTGAGCCATCTGCAACATCAAATAGAAAGCTGAGTGGCGCAGTGGACAGCGTGCCGGGCTCATAACCCGGAGGCAGCTGGATCAATACCAGCCTCAGCTAGAATTTTCTTTTGCGCTGGCGAGTTCACGATCCTTTGACTCATCGACGGGATGTGTTTGCGCTGCCGCAATGAGTCACATTCGGAGCAAACTTCTGAGATAGACGGGGAACGCGATGAAACTTCTTTTTGCCATAACACCAATGCATTGAATTTTGGAATATCCCCGACGCCTCCAATGCTAAACTTCGTGGGTATGTGTTGGGTCGTGTAGTCGTGCATACGATGCCATCATCGTACTGGAGCCGTAACATAAGCCGTCATAGCTTTGATGGGATCTCCCTCATGAGCTTTGAGCAGATCCGTTGCCTTTGTCTTGGACAAATCTAGTTGCTCCACCTAAAACCCATCGTCAGCGTAAGGCGTCTTGAAGCCCCCCTCCGCAGACCCTATAGGAGCGTCTTCAAGTTCCAGAGCACCATCACGTCCTCAGCAGGGAAAATTCTTACCACCAAGCTGACATCCTTCGGGTCGACCTTGACCTTCTTCACCTCGTCCTTCTTTGTTTCCTCCTTTGCCTTCGTCTTGCTCTTATTCTCCCCGGCGACGATCTCCAGATTCCGCATCGCCTTCCCCAACGCATCCGCGTCCACATTCAGCTTCTTCTTGCCGGACTCTTCATCTTCGGCACCGCCATGGGTCTCTAACGACGAGAGGGCAGCTGCGGCTTTGCGGTCTTCTGCAGAGGCGGGCACCGAAGGGTTTTCGCTGGCTTCGGCGGCATCGGGGTCGGCACCCTCGTGGACGGTTGGAGGTTGTGGTTCGGCCATTGGAACTCGGTAAGCGCTCGAGAGACAAAGGAGCTTCAAGAAGAAGAATGAAAAGATTTATCCGGTGACGTCGTTGAACGATTTTGGCTGAAGTGGTAGAATAATTAGGTATCTACCTGTCATGGTGGGCCCCTGCGTTGGACATTCCTCCACAATTTTTCCGCAACCTCGCGGATGGTGGACTTTGCTCCAATTTCCTTCGGCTTTCTGCTCGTCTTACGCTACCTCTTTCCTCACACTCAGGCGGTTTTTTGTCTTTGTTCAGACAGCGTGGTCAAGTTCTTGGCTGGGGACTGGCAATTGGTCTCATTTTTCTGTAGAACTCCTACTCCAGCCAATGCGCTCTGTTCCGTCGCACTGGTCGGGATCACGTTCTTGGCAAATTTCCTCAAGATCCTCCCTGTTCTATGGAAAGTCTTGGCTGCGTCGCTCTTTAAGCCTGCGTTCGCCTTCAGACACCTCCGGATTTCGTGGAAAGCCCAGGCGCCTGTCTATCTGTGCTCTTCCGTGACTCATTTCGGAACAAGCAAAACTTCAGCTCCCGTTGGCACCAGCTTTTGGAAAATATCCAGACGGCTGTACACTCAACCGACCGGGAGTCGTCGCACTGGAACGAAATTTTGCAAATCAAGAACAAGAACTCGTGAGGTTCTAAAATATGGCGTCGAATGGACTCCCACGACCCGTTGTAAATAGCAGCTCAAAAACATTAATAGAAGCTGTTGATGAATCGAGAAGAGATGGCTTCCGCATTAACGATAAGGATTGGTCCCCCTCATCTTGGAAGAAGAAACCAGTCAAACAGGAAGTAGTATATCCAGATCGGGTTCCTGTCGAGAAATCTATCGCCAAGCTTGAAAAGCTACCCCCAATAGTCACTCCCACGGAGATTCATGCGCTCAGAAATGGCTTAAGAGAAGTTGCACTGAGAAAGGCGTTCCTGCTTCAAGGCGGGGACTGTGCAGAATTATTTGACTACTGTGAAGACTCCGCCATCGATTCAAAAATCAAACTGCTCCTTCAAATGTCGCTCGTACTCATTTGGGGTGCAAATAAGCCAGTCATTCGCATTGCGCGCATGGCCGGGCAGTTTGCAAAGCCTCGATCAAGTCCCACAGAAGTCGTCAATGGCAAAGAAATGCCCTCATTTAGAGGCGACATCTTGAACGGCTATCATCCTGAGGCACGAGATCTGGACCCCGAAAGGCTCGTCAGTGCCTACTTCCATTCAGCTGCAACGCTCAACTATGTGCGCGGACAGCTCGCATCTGGTATTGCAGATTTGCACAACCCTTTTGACTGGGAACTGGGTCATGTCAAGGACGAAGAATTGCAGGCCAGGTACACGAGGATTGTGACAAGCATTACTGAATCTTTACGCTTCATGCGCACTATAGGTGCTGACACGGCTGGCCAACTTGAGACTGTTGATCTCTACACGAGTCACGAAGGCTTGCTACTTGAGTACGAGCAGGCGCTCACGCGGAGACTGAAGCATCCAAAGAATCGAAACGCTGTTTCACGTGCGCAAGATACCGACGGTAAAGGCTGGTATAACACATCAGCCCATTTCATCTGGATTGGCGACCGCACCAGACAAATTGACGGTGGCCATGTTGAATACTTTCGCGGTCTTGAGAACCCCATAGGCATCAAAGTGGGACCGTCAATGAAAAGTGATGAGCTGGTCCAACTTTTGAATATCGTGGATCCAGCGCGAGAAGCTGGAAAGGTAACACTGATCACGCGTTATGGTGAGGACAAAGTGGGAACGATGCTTGGCCCGCACATCGAAGCAGTCAGGGCGAGCGGGCATATTGTAGTTTGGCAATGTGACCCTATGCATGGGTGAGCCCCCGATCATGCCCAGCAGCTCATCCACGTAACTGTCTAACAATGCCCAGGAATACGAAGCCGACCCCTACCGGCATCAAGACTCGCCATTTCACCTCGATTCTTTCCGAGGTAGCTTCAGCACTTCGGATCCACCGCGAACACGGCTCATTTCTCGGCGGTGTTCATCTCGAACTTACCGGCGACGCAGTGACTGAATGTGTGGGAGGAAGTGAAGGTCTCGTAGAGGAAGATCTGAGTCTCAACTACACGACGTACTGCGATCCAAGGCTGAACGAGAAACAAGCGTTGGAATTGGCGTTTCTGGTTGCGGGACATTATCGTGGCGACGAAGCGTAGATGTCGCTACTCACATCCGAACGATTGATCCGTACTCCGGCCCACATTCAGCGGCGCTTCCGAAGTCGAGCTCCGACGCCGAGGTTTTCCTTAGACTACCGTAAGGCACCCGCAGGGAATTTTTTAGCCGCCTTCAGTTGTTTGTTTCTCTCACGAGCAGCGAACCTTGACGGGCGTCACCTTCGCAGCATCATCTGTGCTCGTATCTTCTGAAGTGATCTTCACCACGCTACCTCCCTCTTTAGGCTTCACTACATCTCCAGCCTTGACTCAGATTCGGCGCCTTTTGAACAAAGCCCGAGACATACTTGTTTCTTCCACGAGTTCAAGTGTGGCTTGAAGCTTTCTCAGGTTGTCTCCGCGCTCAGCTGCTACGCGTCCCTTTGCTTTACCTGAGTCACGCTTCCCACTACAGGACCCCGCTAACCCACTTGCCCAAATCGGTCTTGCTCCATCGAATCTTTTTGCAGATTCGGCGCTTGGTTCCAGCTCCAAGCATATCATGGATGCTCACGCGGCCCAGACTCCACCCACTTCGGATAGCCCAAAGTCAAACCCTGATGATAGCAAAACTTTGGCAGACCATGTTGATGCCGATTCCGTTTCGGCGAGTGACAAACCTCCGGTTGAGGATGACTTAGATTGCACCGAGAAGAACTCCGCCACTCAAGATCCACAAGCTCAGGCGGAAACCCCAGCGTTTACTCAAAGCAAGGACGACATTACAAATATGGGTACAGGACCGGATCAAATCTCGAGCAGCAACAAGCGCTCGGCGGAGGATGACTTGGGCGAGCCTACACCGAAGAAGAAAGCAATAGACCACGAGCCAGTCCAAGATCCAATATCAGAATTTCCCCACGCTGTGCCCTTGGACGGGGTTGCTGATGAGGATTCTACAAATGCAGCTGCCAACGGCGAATCGACGGACGCGAATGCGGTGACAAAAAAGGACGATGTTGACCGCACACCCAGCCAGGAATCATGTGCCTTATTTCGAACCCTTGATGAAGATATAGCGTACATTGATTCTCAGATGTCACGCTTCCATGAATGGATTCGATACCAGAAGGAGATGTGGGGTTTTCATGCTTTCACTCGCGAAGGTGAATGGGACCCGTATGATGCTGCCCGCAATGCTGGATACCAGTTCATTAGAACGCGCCCTGAGGAAGATAATTGTATCATGCATCGAATATTGACCGATTGTATGTGGGTGGTCTCGAAGAAGAGCGAATGCAGAGGCCAGAAGGGATTCTGGAAGGAGGGCTTCTGGCTGGACGACTCCTATGCATTCCAATTTGTTCGCAGCATGCAACCCGGAGACGGCCAAACTCATTACGCCATCTTGAACAAACAAGGCAAAATCATCGTAAGTAAAATTTGTCCCTTCATGCCGATCGCTACAGATAATAACCATGTGTGAGCCTTAGTGCGGGATTTTCCGACCCTTCAGACAAGGGCAGGTTATCAAGTGGGACAGTGTTGTCCTTTGGAGGAAAGAACCTTGCAAGACACTACGGGAGTCTTTCTGTGCCATTGATGGCCTCCAAAAGAAATCCTATGGAGGCCTTTGGGGGGTCTGGGACTGGTGGGAGAAACAGAGGGACGACTGCGCTGACTGGGGAGAGAGATTGGAGAAGAAAGGGGTCAAGGGCAATCAGGCTTTCTATCCACTCCTCTGCATAGTCGAAACGATGCTGGAGGAGAAGATATGGGAATACAATGAAGGCTGGACGAAAACTTCTGAAAGCGCTGAACATATGGATTCATTTCTGACTTGGGGGAAGGATACGATGGGTACGGACTGAAGGCTTGCTTTGTGCAATGCGAATTTCTCAATTCCAAAGATGAGACAGGATTCGCTTGTGACCGAGGATTCGGGATTGATTCATGGTGCCAAAGATCCTTCACCGGCCATTTCTTTTTTAAGTGATTTTCAAATGCGATTGTGGCTCAGTCTACGTAGGTAGATGACTTTTTCTATCTCGATAGCTCCAATAAGACTTCATCTTTCGACGACCATAGAGAACTCCGCAATGTTTCCACAAGAACCTCCGCCGTTCCACACTTCCTGCTTTCTCTAGACAGACAAAACCATGGCAATATCAACATCAGCATGAAATCAATTATGAGAAAATTGATGCTTTTCCTTTAATCGAGAGCGAACCCACATTCCAGAGCACAGGAGACAATGATACAATATTTTTTGTGGGCTGATATCTTAAAAATTCGCCGGTAGACTAATGTAAGACTTCTAACAATTTCAAGAATCACCTCCTATCCCGATCCCCGAGCCTGGCCGCTACCACCACCAACCCTCTCCTCGTTGCATCGGCTTCCAATTGGCATAAACTCCAATCGCACACGGATGGTACTGTTGCACCCACTCCAAGTTCGCATCCTCACTACACAGCATGAAGCTCAGCCGCGGGCCCCGCTTCTGGATGCGGCACTCCCCCCCATACACCTCGTACACGTGTCCCGGCGTCATCCGCTTCCACCGGTCGTCGTTCCGCTTCCGCTTCGGCAGCGTCGCCCACGTCGTCTCGGCCGTCGCGCCCTCCCCGAGCTTGAAGTACATCCACGCCAAGTTGCCGCCGTAGTCGTCGTACTGCGTGCGGTAGTCCATGACCGTCGGCTCCAGGGGGCCGTCGTACGCGATGAGCCCGGTCGCTTCCGTTGGATCCATGCCGCCGTACTCGGATAGCTGGGCGGGGGTCGGCATGAAGAAGTTGAAGTTGCAGGTCCGGATGGAGCTGTAGGCGTCGGGCGGGAAGTCCCAGTTGAAGATGGTGCAGATGTCGCCGCCCGTGACGATGGGGTGGGTGGTGGGGCCGTAGGCGGTGTTGGGGTTCTTGCGGCTGATGGGGACCATGAGGGAGGGGGCGACGAGGTTCTGAGGAGGGTCGGCCCAGCATCGGGAGGCGTTGTAGGGTCTTTGATCCGGTCGAGGCCAGGTTTGGTAGGCGGTGGCTGTGCCGGTCGCCAAGAGTAGGAAGAGTCCTGAAGTGAAGAAATTCATTTTTGATAGTGGTTGTGCGACTGTACCTGGACGGTTGCTGGGACTGTCAACGAGTTTGGTGTGAAAGAACTGGAGAAGTCTTCAGATTTTTCAATGCTCGAGAGCTCAGAACATGCGGAACAGATTGCGATTTAAATAGTTCTCTTGTTGTTGTTCTGCCTGCTGCATCTTCAGGCAGAAGCTAAATGGGCTTCTGCTGCAGAAACTTTCTTGGGACTGCTAAAAAAAAAGCTTAATAAGGTTGGGAAATAAGACAATGATACCATGTCTTAAGAGCTGGTTCCATGACCCATCGTCCATTACAATGTGAGCGCAAAATTCCTATAGGATAGACTGATTATCTATTTAGGGGTCTCCCAAGTTCCTGGATATTTCTTTCTGTCCTGATACGCTAAATGACTCCATGCTTCGAGGGAATCTATCAATTTTAGAGAATGTCAAAAGACTGATTAATGGACCACAATCTAGTAGATTCCAATGATTGGTCCGTTGCAGTTTTGAAGAGTGGAGCGTCGGAAGGATGGCTGAGAAGCCGTTTCAAGGTCGAATTGGACAGTCGTGGGGAATTGTGACAGGGTTGGCGATTATTCTATTGCCAAAGTGCCCAAAAAAAAAAAAAGAAAAATCACGTTTAATGTGGAAACGTCAAATCTTTGTGCAAGGCCCATGCGGCATACCGTGCGGCGAACTCCTGGATGGACGTTGTCAAAGCCGGGAAATATGGCGTCTGACCTGCAGAGCGAATAGGAGTTTGGCTGAATCTGTGTGCTAAGACCTTTTAAAAAGGGCTTGGAAGGGATGGAAGTAGATTCCATCTGCTCCACGGATCACGGAGAACCCGCCACGTAGGCTAGCACTAGTCTATCTTAGCGTTCCTGCTGCTGCTCTCCATGCCATACCGCAGGTAGGTGTCGCTATATCCGACCGCAACCTGCGACAGAAACACCCCCGGCCGTGAGGTAGCTCAGCATATAACTTTATCACCCCTCCTTCCTAATCACACGCAACATCGGTTGTTGTAGTCACAAAGAAAAAACAAAAAAAAAAAAATTAAAAGCCTGAGCTTCATTGATTGTAGTTGACTTGAGAGTGTAGCCAGTTGGAGCTCTAAAGTACCTAAGTAGGTCTGTTGGCCTCCCAATTTATCATGTGATCCACCCAGGTCCTCTCAAGGTCCATACAACATCTCATCCACAAATTACCGACTAATGGAGTTAATCTTTAACGCTGTCGGCTCGTGGTGGCGAAAGAGACAAGTCTGGCTGTCCTACATCCCGGAGTCTGAAAGAGCCGTTCGACAAAGCATTCGACGGGTCATCGCCCAGAAAATCAAACGCCAGCGGTTGGACTGCACGAGGAGGGTTGTCCCCAGGATCAGGCAAGCTTGGTGGAGGCGCTGGTGGGGCTTTGTTCTGAGGTAGTGACGGTGGTGTATCGTCGCAAACGACTCTTCCCTTCGCGGCATAGCCACCCGCATTAAAGATGGGTGGTATCTCGGGATCTGACTCTCGTCGATACATTTGCCACAGTCGAGCGAGGTCCCAAGCTGTGGTGCCTGTCTTTTGGAGAATAAACTCTTGACCAGGGTCAGCATTCCGATTCAGCAGCACCGCGTTTTCCATTTTTCGATCATCTGGATTTTTTGCACTTGAAAATGAAGTGTAGTGCATGATTGAGTCGATATCATAATATTTCGAGCAAGTTATAAATACCGCACGAGTTGGATCGTATGGCGCGTAATTATAGGCAGAGAATCCGTATTTGCGAGCCACATTGACGTCGTTACATCTGGCATAAGATTAGTATGGTTTTTAAATCCCTACGTAAGCCTCAAGAGTGGGCATGGGGGTGCAGACGCGTCCGCCATAGTATCCAGGCCCTTCAAGTCATTTTGCACGCGGTCATAGTCAATCAAATTGTGGCAGTTGAAGATGACGGCATAATCCCTGTCAGGCCTCTGATGTTCGTGAAGCATACCGAAGACGTGCCCTTGATGTAGTTGTCAGCAAAGCTAACAATGCGAAGAGCAGCATCATATTCACCAATCTCATGACCTAAAGTTGTAATGACCTCCGATTCGGGCCTATCTTCCAGTCTCGCGGTTCCGAGAGTGAGGTAGGACTCGCATCGGCCAATATCAGATGAATATCCAACGGTAGATTGGCTCGCTGTATTAGTATCATCGTAGTCCACACAGAGAGCCCAGTTCGGGTTCTTGTAAACGCCCGGGCTAATTTCGTCGTAACAGAAAGCTTGTTCGTCTTGTGCATAAGTCTTGAACTGGATCACGTTCTCAAGGCCCCGGCGCAGCCACAATTTTATTGCGCCGTCGAAGTATTTTTTGACTTTCTCAAAGCTGTCTCTTGAACGATAGCAGTAAGTAACCGTTGAATGACCATCGGAGGTTGGCCAAGGGATGCCTTGTCCCACAAGACGCGCGGTAGATACGCTGAACCAGCGACGCTCGAGGTTAGTATAATTCACAGGAGAGCTGGAAGCTAAAGTCAACAGGATGCCGACAAGTAAAAGAAAGGCAAATTTGTAGGTATATTGTGCCATCTTAACTCAACAGATCGCAGATAATCTCGATAGAGGAAATCCTGTCTGCTCCAAGTAGCGGGGAAGAAATCCAATAAATAGAAAGACGAGGAGGAAATGAAGGTAGATAAATTAACATTTCGAAAGAAATTACAGCAATTTAAAGTTGTCGTTGGTGATTGACCACTGGCTAGAGAAAAGCACCATGCTCTGACTTGACGACGATGTGAGAAACGGCGGCTTGACAAAGAACAGACTCACTTCTCGGAAATGACACTGCAAAGGCACAATTCCGCACGCAATCGAAATTGTGGTGCAATTAGTGGTTCATGACATACCTGTTGTCACTCTTCAGCTCGATCGTTGAACTCACAAAGCACTGCCTCCTCTTTGAGGGAACTTGATTTGTTTTGCATTGTGTTTTTAATGTGCATTTCTCTCTATTTCAAGTTAGTTAAACAGGGTAATCCCCTGGGGTTGGACAGGTGCACCTCGGCTATGTGAGGCGGTTGGAAGAAATCCTAGGAAAAGTTGGTTGCGCGCGGAAAACTTGCTACACAAGATAGCTTAAAAGTGTTTTAACCCTCTCCCGATCGGAGACTTGTTTTCCTTTTTGGACCTACTTATGAAGCCGGCTAGAACCCCTGCCCTGATCGACAATTCAGTCAGGTTATTCAGCCTGCTACGTAACCTCAATTTGATCCTCAGAGCGTTCCATCTGGTTTTGAGAGGCCGACTAAAGCAGTCAGCTTGTTAGTACAAGATAAGGTCTTTAAATTGAAATTGAATAGGTGAGAATGCTTCTTCAATGGGCGCGTAAACATGGATTGTTGCTTGTTTCGGAAAAGTCTCTTCACCCGTCTATATGGTTTCCATTAGTCTCTCCCTTAGAAGTCGTCCACCCACATTTCACTTCGACTTTATGTCACTCAACCCAAACTCAACTCACAAGAAGGATGTTGGCCTGATCAGCTCCTCTCAGCTAAACTCTCACTTCGTCCTTTTCCTACACTTCTTGTTTTCTTCTCAATTGTCTTCAATTTGCCCGTTTCCTTTCTCGCAACGGCGGCTGCCGATCTTGCGAGCATCTTTCATTAACATGCCCAAGGTCAGCACCGATTCTAGTGACAAGGCCATCCAGCCAAAGAGCGAGGTGGAGCGCGAATCCCATGAGATGTCTCCCGAGCAATTCCACAAAGCGGAGATTGACAGCGAAAATGCTGCCTACGAGCGCATTCTGGAGACGATAGACAGCGAAATGCTGAACCCAGGGTACTTGCTCCTTGGTATCACTCTTCTCAACAAAGGTCAAAATTACTCAAGCGTTGCAGGGTTGAGGACTCATCTGCAAACGCCGCAAGGGCTGGCACAGTCATCGAGGACGTGGTCATGTTCATCCTCCAGAGCCATAACGCGCAGACTGCGGCCAAGTTTGTCAACTTGGAGGGTGTCAAGCGTTTCGAGTTTGTCAAGTGCGCGGGAGTCGGTTCGCTGATGTCTGCTGCAATCTTGAGGTCTGAGAACACAGTTGTGGTAAAGCACTTCTTTTACTCGCGCATAACATACATCCCCAAAATCTTCAACAGTGCTGACGGCGAGTTCAGTTCGGTTTTTTATGGGCAGTCGAAGGTGTCGTAGAGTGGGACCCCTTTGTACGCGTCGACATCGATGGCAGTGGCGATTGGCTCTTTCATTCGTGCTTTGCGACAGCCATGCAGGTAGACTATGCCGGTGGACTTTGGGGTTGGCTAGATTCAAGCCTTGTTTCTGTCTTACCAGCGACTGCGGGGCCACCTTTGACCGGGGATTATGGGAGAGGGCGCGCTCTGCTGGGGCTGAAGGGGTTGTTACAGCAAGAAATCTGGAAGACGAGTAACTTGGAGAAGCAGCATCTTGGGGCGAGGATTACAGTCGCGACATCGGACTCGGTTCTTGGTGGTGCGTGGGATGGCGAGAGGAGCGATCTGTAGAGCGGGCATCAACAAGCGACGTCTTCGAGACCCATCTTCTCTTAATCATGAGAAATCATCGAGTTATAGAGTGAAGGAGCGGAGAGCAAGGCCTTTGAACATAGCGATCTTGTAAAGCATGAGACCAGAATTGGGTAAGAGAATAATTGAGATTGGAATATTTTACTTTTCTCTGATATCCAAAATATCGTTACTCGTGAACATGAAGCGAAGGTCTTCAATAAATACAAGGTTCTTTGAGAGATGGATAAGTCAGAGGCAATCTAGTTGAACAGAGCAGAGCAGAGCAGAGCAGATGTACCACCTTTGCACCTCACCCCGACCGGTGCCTTACCATGGCTGTGCAGTTTACTTCCTCGAGTCCATATAAGTCTTCGCCAAACTCTTCGCAACCGGGAGCAGAACAGGCGCCCATTGTTGGTAATGCTTCTGGCCAGTCTTGACGTACCGCCCAATATCATCTTTATTCACCTTCTCATTCCACTTACGCTTATCCTTGTCCCTCTGCCTCCTATCTCTATCTCGCCGGTCATCATAGTCGCCGCCATCATCAAACCTAGCCCGAGGCCTACGGTCTCGATCCCGGTCGCGGCTCTTCTCCCGCCAGTAATCCTCGCGGCCGTAATCGCTGCGACGACGATCATCGGGTCGACGTCGCGGTCGCTCGTAGCCATCACCGTCATCGTTGTCGTAGTAAGCGTTGCGACCTCGGCGTCGGCCGTCTTCGCCGTGGGATCGGTAGCCCCGGTCCTCACGCGGCTCGCGACGGCGCGTGGCGCGGCCGTCAGAAGAGCGGTAGCCACGGTCGGCGTACTCGTCATCCTCGCTGCGGTGACGGCGCTGCGGCGGGCGACGTCGCGGGTCGTAGTCATCATCGTCATCGTCGTAGTCGTACTGGGGTCTTCGGGGCGGAACGCGCTCGGTGTGTCGACGGCGTGGAGCAGGTGGCTCGGTCGGCACAGCCTCATCGTAATAGCTTCCGCGCTCTTTGCCGGGCGGAGGTGGTCGCACGCGACCCGGGTCGCGACGTGGGTCACGTCGTGATTCGGGCTCGACGTCGCGAGGGTCTCTGTCATCAGCAGGGGCTACCTCTGGTCTCGGACGCCTTGGTCTGCCGCTCTCGTCGTCACCTCTCTTCGCTCGCCTCAAGGCATCGCCCTCGTCGCTTTCGTAGCCGTCACGCTTGTCGCGGAATTCGCGGTGGCGGGGCGACGCCTTATTTTCGAGGTCGGGGGCGTCGCCATTGAGGTACGAACGCTCGTCGGGGAAGGCGGGTTGGCGGGGATCGTACCCTTTTCTCGGCTTAGCATATGGACCGATAGGAGGAGGTGGGATATTCGGACCTGGTGAGGCCTCGCCGTAGGGAGAGCCGCGGGGACGTCTCGGACGCTGGCTGTTGGGGTCGTAGCCATCGCGGGCGCCGGGATAAGGCGGAGGCGGTGGTGGTGGAGGTGCGTCTCGGTCACGCGGACGACGCTCCTGGGAGTCGGGATATGGTGGCATAGTCTCGTCGGTCGAGAATCGTCTCTCGTTGATGTGAGTAAAGAAGTGATCAAGTCAGGAAGTGGCGGAGGTAGAAAAGAGCAGAATTGCGATGGGGCGGTGGAGGTCAAATAATAAGTCTCGGTGGCATGCAAGCTGATGTCAATGCGCTGGCGCAGCCTAACGTGGCTAGAAGCTATGGATCACCCAACGATGATCACGACCGGGGCTGATGAAGTCAAAATTTGCGGAGATAGTATTGTGAATGGGACCACTGGGACCACTGGGACCAATGCTGGACTCAATCTCTTCGAGTGGAGCACTCCGTGCATGAAACCCTCTCTTCAGCATCATTCACACCCAACCATCACCGATGAGGGCAACTCCGAGGAGTCTAAGCCCAAGAGCCCTATTCTCAACCCAATCGCAGTCGAGTGGGAGAGGGGCTTCTCGATTCATGTACTGTGAAGGCTCTTATAGGCCACTCCGACCTTTGCATACCCCAAACTATTTCCGGAGAAGCCTCACTCATTCGAGAGCTGCTTCGGCCTCGTCAGGACCATCGAAAGCATCTTCGTCTGCCGTGCCCAAACCTCTCGCATACAGACCGACCAATACATCGAGTTCTCAAACGTCCCCAACTCCAAACGCGCGGCATACGGATACAGACGCCCCCAAAAAACCCGCTCCCACAACCGAGTCCTCTACTCTCAATTCCGTGAGGGCCTGGAACTCCTTCGTCACCAATGTCTCCTCTGGAAGGGGCGATACTGAGACGGGTAGAAAGGCTGCGGCAGAAGTGGCCAGGACAGGAAGATTGCCTGAGAAGTACAAGCCTGCTTCCAGGAAGTGAGACTCACCCTCGTCTCGTTGGAACGTCGGAAAAGCACGACTGACTTCTACGTGTCTGCAGAATAACTTCTATCATCGTGGCGTTGCCTATATTGATTGTTTGTGGATACGAGCTCTATCAACGCGGTACGTACTTCTAAAACTCGTCACAGCAGCGGAAGCAGTAGCTGATTATCACATCTAGTTGTACTAGGCAAAGAGCAGAGAAATGCTCATCCCCTCCCTCAGCTGTCTGGACAACCAGTATCTGACGCCAGCCAACCACAGGCCTCTGCAGGAGACTAGCACATCCCATTCCACGTACTTGGTACGGATTTACCTCATTCTCAAAAGCCCTAATACGGGCAAACTTGTCGGAGCAGGCTCGGGATCTGCAACAGGCACAAGACATGAAGGGACCGCGAAGCATTGAGTCCGCTCATTCTAGCCGACCGGCATCAGGTTTGCCTGGTTTTCTGCATATCCTTCGGAGTGATAGCGATAGCGTGCTCTTGACCAAATATGCGCGAGAGCCTTATTGTATACTTTCCCCCTTTGTCAGGCTGCTGGAGCGCTTATGTGGTGTGGATTTATGTGAGGGGCCCCTCGCCACCTAGCGCTCGTCCGACGCCCATGGGTCTTTCAAAGGTCGCTCTATTGGCTATTGAAGGACGGGCTCTGCAAATTGTTGTTTGGATTAAACTCAGTGGTTATGGGGGACCTCCCGATCTTGCGTGATGCATGTTGCAAAGGGCCGAGTTTCCCTCAGAGTTGCCACGTCATCCTGAAAGATAGGGCAAGGAGGATTTTCAGTAAAAATCATTTCAAAATTGGCACGGGGGTTTCCTGGGGGCTGTTGTCCCCTGCAACTTCCTGGTTTGACACTTTCCTTTTTGCTCGATTACAAACCTTCGGTTTACTTAGGTAGATCTCAACACAGCTTGAGTGGGTCGGTATTGAAGTGTGTCCCATTCATGATGCTCACTTGGGTCTGATTCTATTTCTCTTCTACGACTCACTGCGGAGAATCCCCGGTAGAACGTTACCGATTAAGGGCGAGCTGGTGTCTTCATCGTCAATCTCCCCAGCCGAAGAAACGACCAACGTGGCACCGATCATTGCATGCACCTCTCCCTTCACCTACTGTTCCCAAACATTCAGGCTGGCTTCTTCGCCAACCACTTCCCATTAACCATCTTTCGCTATCAATAAAGATCGCAGCGGCCAGTACCCTTCCCGGTCATTTGTTTGTGGTCTAGATCAAGATGCAGAGCTCTACTAAAGGGTAAGGAAATCACTTTCCACCTCTTGCTCCAGCTTCACCTGTTAAAACAAGCAGCGAGCAACCAGCGAACAAAAAATCGAGCTGGCCCCCTCCACAAAAGGTGACAATAGGTGGCTTTGCCTATATCAGAACCGATGTGGTCAAAGGCTTGATCAAAGTGAAAGAGCTTGGGGCTCTCCTTGACGGACCCACATCGAACACAGGTACCCACGCCGACGATGGGCAGGAATTTGACTCTATTCTGAAAGAGGCAACTCCACAATTGTCTAGGAATGAAAGGTCTCAGCAATCCCATTCTAATAATTCCCATGCTGGCTCAGTCTCCCGGCCTAAAGACTCTTCGCAGCCTACGACGCATCAGTCGTTCACTGTGAATGCTTCACCTACATTTAATCACTCGCCAAGCTAATATGATACGCCCGCCGAAATGACCCGGCAGTCCATTTCTGTCCCAAAAGAAGTATCTCAAAGCAACACAGAGGCCAACCAGGGTACATGTACCGACCGTCTAGTAACATCTGTAACGCAAACTCTTAAAATGGTCTTGGATGAAAAGTCAGACATCCTCGACTTGAAACCAGGACTTGGCCCGCCAACACCAGCGTACTGGCTGTCAACGTTATGCAAGTTATTTCAAGACGTCATCATGATGTCCTCATGAAATGCAACTCTAAGGAGGCGCCGAGAATTCTACATGATATGCACGAAGCATCTCGCTTCGAATTCGTACATCACTCGGACAGAAACAAGACTCACCCTAAACTTGCGATCCTACGACGTTCAGGGCATGTCACTGTGAGTATTAAAACCAGTATGTTGCAGAGGTAGCGTCTTATAAGCCATCCAGGTCGGGTTCTATAGATCCGTCGTCGGAGAGATCCAGTGGAATCTCTTATCGACTCACTGATCAGTCGGGAGAGATCCTGGGCGCCCGAATACTTTTTTGAGAAAACCCCCAATGATGAGAAGTCGCGACCGCAGGCTGGGTATGCGAGAAGCCTCTGGTGGGGACCTCGATCAGCCCCAACAGAAGATTCTTTCAGACTCCAGCGGTGCCGGAAGAGTTTTGCCATGACGCTCGGCTTCTTGGTGGAGATACTAGACCGACGACCTTGGTCCAAAGGACAAAGCTTGATGTTAATTTACCCAGAAAAGGGTATTCTTAGCCGGGAAGCCTTTTGAGGTTTGCACCGAAGAAAAATAATCTTTGACGAACATATAAACCTGCCGAAAAAGCGAAAGCGTTGACAGAGAGACGATTAGTCATTCCACCAAGCAACTCGTCCATCAAGAGTGCGATGCTAATACCTCAGATGGACAAGCCGATACATGCGGCGGGAAACTCTTATCCTGAATCATCTGACGGCATTCTTTCGTCTGACAAGGATATGAGATTTTATCTTGTATTCCAGTAGTTGACCTCTTAGGCCCGTGCCATTTGTAAGTATAACTATCGAGGCAGACGATAGCTATCCTCGCTCACAGATAATACAACAATACTAGCTAATGGCTTCATTTGCTCGATCCTAGAGAAACATATCGGAGGTGGGATTTGCTTTTGAGGTGTCCCAGTTTTATGCTGTTTGCTTTTACTACTTAGCTCAGATTAAGCATTGAAACCTCAGAGATTGTATGGAGTAGGATCTCTTATCATCACCCAGCTGATCCAATATTCCGTTCATCTCCCTCTCCTGTCATGTTTCCGGCTCCATACTGGCACTTTTCCTCGTGGGCCATAGCTACAACGCTTCCGTTTTTCGGCTGTGCACTCCCACTGTGCTGCCTACAGCTGGCCAATAACGATTGGGGTCCTCCTCGTCTCGAGTTTAACGATTATAGTAACAATCCTAAATAAAGTTAAGATGTGTCTCAATAATATTCCATATCTGATTTATTAAAATAGACTAGGGAGTACTCCAACAAAGTCTCTGACATATTTTAGGACATCGCTTGCACATTTATTGGCATTCCAGTGCACAGGCGATCTGGTGTGCAGCCAAAAAACGGAAGCTTTGTATGGCAGGACACAGGCCGTTCTATAGGCACTTTCGGGATCATGCTGATCCACACATCTGATTGCTGGCTACACTTCATTAATGGGACAGAACAGCAAACTCTAGATATCGGACCTTAGTGCTCACGCTGGTTAAGTCGACTGCGGAAGAGAAAATAAAATCGAGATGACCGCATGGCATACAAATTATGTATAAAGGCCTTCTCAAGTAAGACTAGCAAGCACCGCAAATGCAAGTAACTGTCACAGATTTACTGCCTCTACACTCTCTCTCAATGCTTCATTCTCTCTTTCTCCTCGAGCACCTTCTTAACGGCAGAACGAGACATCAGTCTATCATTCCACGCCGCAAACGTGGGGAGCTCCTTTCCGAAATCGAATTCCGGCACCAGCCACCCGAGCAGCGCGTTATAAGGGATCCAGGACAAGTCTGCATACGTGCATTTGTTGCCGACCAGGTATTCGGTCTGCTGCTTCTTGAGATGCGCGTCAATGACGCCAAGCACGCGCTTTATTTCATTGGCGTAGCGTTCCTCGGCGCTGGGAAGCTTTTCTGGGTGGTACTTAGTGAACCAGGATTTCTGCCCAAAGTACGGGCCTTGCCCCGACATCTGGAAGGCCAGCCATTGGAGCAGCTGATATCTCTGGGTGGTGTCGGTGTATGTGAAGCGGCCTTCTTTATCGTAGGTGTCGACGAGGTATTGCATGATAGCACCAGACTGATGAGAACCTTAGGAGGGAAGAGCTCTTGACGCCGGAGGGGATGCAAGGATGGATACATACCTCCCACAAAACAATACCGGTGTTGCGGTCTTCGATGGCGGGCACGCGTCCATTAGGGTTTAAGCTAACAAAGGGCTCCAACTTCAATTCTGACAGCTCCATAAAGCGGGTCTCGTAAGCAAGGCCGAGTTCTTCAAGGAGGATAGCAACCTTCCATGGATTTGGACCCTGGTGTCGATTGCGAGATTAACGTGGGTAGAGGAAGAGACGAGATAATGGCTAGACCTACGGTTGCATGAGAGTAAAGGATGATAGGATTGACACGTGAATTGACCATCTTGAGATCACTTTAGGAATGGATTTGAGCGAGGAGAATTTGGGGACAAGAGTAGGATAAGAGCGACTAGCTTGGGGGTATTTGCCCAAAATCTATTGGGGAGTTGCTTTGGCCTTCACATAGACGGGCTTGTAAACACTCAAGGGTGCAATACTGATAGATTTGAACTAGTGACCTACCATTGCCTTTGTCCACTTCTCGAGAGCGGGTTTGTGGGGCTTTCACCAAGTTGATTGCTAATCCAGTTGGATTTCTAATGGCCGGTTCATTAAGTCCCAGCTCCCCCGGCTGAACGACTTTATACCTCGGTGCCTCATTGCATTTAGAGCAAGTCCGAGCGCAGAGGAAGCGGGGGTAGTTGTTTTCAATTTGTCCATTCTAATAATGCTTACCTGATAATCAGGAGTTCCCGTCTTCCCACGGCGTGCACGGCCCACTGTGAGCTTCTCTTTGTATCCGCTATTCGAATTGCGGAGTGCGTAAGTCGCATTTGGCAACTGTCGCAACAGTCCCGGAGTAACCAGGTCTATTATGGAAGCGAGCCTTGTAGCAAGGCCGAGTTCCTCGTGGAGAATTCACCACCTTTTTTATTCACTGTCAGGAACGATCCAACGGCTGATACATCCAAACTAGGACGCGTCTGACTTCCGGAGTTTAAGGGAAAGTGGTTGATTATCTTCGATAATCTTGTTAATGCTGGCTTGTCTATGCTCAACCAATAAGCTAAAGTCCACCAAGCAACTCAACACATCAAAATTTGCAACCTCTTCGAGAATATCTTCCCCAAAGGCAGAATGGTTCGATACTGGTGACCACGCGTATCCGGGAGCTATCGCACAAACGTATGCAAGCTTCTGTTGTATGCTACACAGCAAAAACAACATCCATATTCCGCTTTAGATAACTCCCGGAAACCATCAACCAGATTATCCTCGTTAGTAGGCTTTTCTCTTCAATCAGTCCAGCGCGCCCGCTAGTAGCGCCCCTACAATGGTGAGCATAGGTGCGTATCCCCAATGGTTCCACTCTCCCTTTCCCACAATCCACTTGCACACTGCTCCATCCCCAACGGCCACCGCACTCGCAGCAATTTGGACCCAGCCCAGCGCTCGCCTATCCCTTCCACCAAGATATATGATGGCATACAGCGCAATACCCATGAAGATGTCGCGGATGCCGTAGACGACCATCAGACTGTAGAAGAGCTTGTATTCCGGCGATGCTGAAAAAGGTGGGCGCAGTTCGAAGAAGGCCAAGGCTGCTTCCGGCCGAACGATGGCATTAACACCAAAGGCGATCCAGAGTGTCGCGAAAAGAAATGTGATAAGAAGTAGGACTCCTGATTGCGAGACTGGCATGTTGATGTCGTTTGGGGTAAAAACCAATGGAACTGGAGTATAGATTGCTTTGACTGTTAACGCTGGTCAGAATTTTTTCCTTTCTCTTTGAAAAGACTCGGAGGGTTGAGATTTTCCAGAAAAAAAAGCAATGAGATATAAAGAGCATGGAGACTGGTAAATAAAGTCTCCGTCCCAAGCACGCCGGCCTCTACGGGGCAGTAATCATAGTCCGAAATTGACACTCGGGCCCCGCAGCAAACAAACGCTAAATGCGCCAACAGCCCCCTTTTCTCGTATTTGAACTTGGCGTTCTTATTATTAGTATAGATTTATTGAGCTTTTGCCCCTATAAATATTCTAGGGTTAGAGACGAAAGCAGGTTGTGGGGGCAGCAACGTTTTAGCAGAGATCAGCGCAGCGAGCAGAGATCAGAGCAGCGAACAGCGCGGCAGGCAGCGATCAGAGTAGCGAGCAGAGATCAAAGCAGCGAGCAGCGCAGCAGGCAGCGCAGCAGGCAGCGATCAGAGCAGCGAGCAGAGCAGCGAGCAGAGCAACGCGCAGAGCAGCGAGTAGAGTATAGATAGGTCGGTAGATGGGTAGATGGTATTCAAAGGCTAATTTTACAACGATTATTATAGTTAGAGACTTGATTGTATAGATTTGACTATTTTTGATATTTACGAAGCGATTACTATTAAAAATATAATAATAAAAAAAGATTGTAAAGTTAAAATTTAGAATTTTTTCGAATTACAACAAAAATAAAACAACGATAACTCAAATTTGAAAATAAAAAATAAAACAATACTATACAATTAGTCTATTTAATAGTCTTGAAACTAATAGAGACGGTGTTTGTAGCTAATAAAATTTCCCTGCAATTCTTCGTTTTAGAGTCTAAGCTTGCTAAGATAAACTAAGATAAGTGCGCAACGCCACGTATATTTCTACAGGGCCGAAATTCAGCTGCGACAGCAATTGGTCGTCAGCGCACGACTCACTGGGGCCGCTGTTTCACCTTCTTATTTACTGTGCCCCATTACGCTCTATTCTGCTACTTCTAAAGTTACGTTGACCCATCCAATTCCCTATTCTTTATAATTTCCCACTACAAATCTTTCTGCCCAGACATTGCACTAGTCGAGTTAACACTACCGCGACCATGACTTTCTATGACGAGATAGCAGAGAAAACTGGCGATGACCAGTGGGATCAATGGAAGAAGCAGGTTCTCGGCGCAAAGGAAGAAATCGCGCAATTTGTGGCTCACCACCGGTTAGGAAGTATAGATCCAGAGGTTATTGACTGGTTGGAAGGCTCATTTAACTTCTGCCTACGGGTTATGTTCCGCGATGGAGGCCCGGATGCCATGATTCGGTTCCCGGGGCCGGGACACACGGCGTTTCGAGAGGAGAAGACTGTGAATGAGGTCGAGATTATCAAGTTCCTCCATGAAAATACTACGATTCCAATCCCACGCCTAATAAGCTGGGGCTTGACCAAAGACAGCCCACGACAGTTTGGACCTTTCATCATTTCAGAATTCGTTGAGGGAGTTCGCTTGAGTAGTATTTTGTCGGACCCGACCGATCGAAAGATGCTTTGGCTAAATCCGAAGATCGATGAATCAACCCTGGACACTGTCTTCGAGCAAATCGCCGATTTTATGCTCCAACTCTTCCAATTCGATTTCAAGAGCATTGGAGCCATCTCAAAGGACTCTATCTCGGGCGCATGGTCTGTTGAAAAAAGACCCTTAACTTACAGTATGAACGAGCTGGTAACTTCCACGTTCTACCCTATTGATAAATTCCCGACCGCTCCGTTCACGTCTGCAAGCGACTACTTCAAGTCTCTCACAGACTCACATATAACTCACCTCTGGACTCAGCGCAATTTCTGTACTGATCCTAAAGTTTCCGAGGAGCGATATATCTCCCGCCATCTTTTCGCGCAACTAGTTTCTAAATACTGCATCAACGACCGCGGCCCCTTTAAACTATTTTGCGACGACTTCCGCTGTCAAAACGTGCTAGTAAACCCAGATTCCCTCCGTATTACGGCTGTGCTCGATCTCGAGTTCACGAATGCTATGCCAAAACAGTACGCATGTGAGTCCCCGTGGTGGTTGCTGCTCGTAGGGCCGGAGGCGTATCTTTGCCGCGGTCGGAGCATGAACGAATTCTTAGCAGCCTACGAGCCCCGTTTAGAACAGTTCCTACAAGCAATGCAACGAGCCGAAAGAGCAAGAGGGATGCAGAATACTGAGGGGAGTCTTTCGAGTCTTATGCGGGAATCGTGGCAGACGAAAAGATTCTGGTTTAATTTTGCGGCGCGGAAGCCAATTGATGTTGACGTGCTCTTTGACATCTGTCTGAATGAGGGCGGCGCTGGGATAGGTTCGCTGGACGAGAAGATACGTGCAGGGTTGGAGCCGTTCGTCCAGATGAAGATGGAACAGTTGAGAGCCTACGATAGAGATTGCAAGCAGTTGCTTTAGAGAGATTATCAGTGCTGTACCGTTAGTCATCTCATTGTAAATTTGAAATTTAAAAGCCGCTCAAATTCGAAGCATGAACGTACGAGCATTGATAATGGCTTGAGCTGCGAGTGCAAAATCCATGTCCCGCTTTACTTGATGTTGCGCAGTTCTTTTGGTCCTCCAACCGTATCATTGAGGTCTAGACTAATTGCCGCCAATTCTCCGTCCACCACCAGAGGATCTCACGTATGCACTTCAATAACAAATGACTTCGCATTCCCTGCTGCCTCTGCTGCTCTTTCCCCACTTGCCCGTCAACTACACATTCTATCTATCATGGAGCCTGCCAGCAAGCTGCGTAACCAAGGCACCATGAAGCGCAAGTTTGACTATTCGATGAAGAATGGAGGCGCCGTCCATGTCCCCCAAAAGCTTTGTGTCCGACCCGTAAAACCCACCTGGTATTTCTTCTACGGTACCTTGGCAGATTCCGAGCGATTATCCCAAATTGCCGAGCTAGACACACCGCCGACAATGACAAAGGCCAAAATCATCCGCTCCAGCCTGAAGTACTTTGGACATTACCCCGTGCTATGCACCGGAAATGGAATCGTCAATGGCGTTGCGTGGTTCGCTCCCACCTCCGAAATCGTCGAGCGGATTCGAGAATATGAAAGCGATGCTTACAAGGAATATCCTAAATTTGTTGAGGCTGAGAACGGCGACGAAATACTGGCCATGATGTTTATTTGGAATGGTGATGAAGAGGATCTGGAAGACGAAGATAAATACTTGGCGACAAGGCAGCACAAAAACTCTTCTGAGAAAGCACCAACGTCAAAGCAAAGCAAAGATCCTGGCTGCCGGTAGGTGGAAGAGCCTTGATCCGCAGAAACACACAGTATGGATCCGCATGCCTAAATCCTAGGGATGTACACCAGTAGAGATCCTCCGGGCAGTCAAAACGGTCGTAAAAAGGGCTTACGCCGTACGCACGCTACGGAGTGGAGACGTGGACGTGCTGGTCCCCCACCAGGTGGACAGGCACGGTGGTCAACGAGAGGGGACGGAAGGCATCAAAATCTTACGGCAGGACTACCCGATCGAGAACCAAGCCTCCAGATCAGAGGGAGCAAGACGGTGGACAACGCTACCTTAAGAGGAGGCATCGCCACGGCCACAGGCAACATAGTACCGAGTGTCACGATCACCACTGACTCATCAGAATGCTTCGGGGACCAAGTCGCGCATTATTATGGGCGAATCAAACAAGCCTAAGCTTCGCTTTGGCAAAATCACGCTCTTGACTTGCACTGCTCGGCTGCTGCTCAAAGGGTGCCTGATTCGGCCTCGTTGCAATGATCAAGTTTTGCCATTAGGTGGTACCAACATCATCGATAGAACTAGGCTTCTAAGTAACTAAAAAAACGTCCAATTTAGCTTGGTATTTGAAGCTGGGTGACGATTTGATCGGCAAAGGAGCTTTTCCATGACCCATAGTTGCAATCATACCATGTGCTATCGATCTCTTGCATCAGAATAAATGTGAGGTAAGCGTTTCGCAGCAGATAAATGAACAAGGTCCTCCTGGAACCATGAATCTCACTACCGGTGTCTCCAACGTCCGACATTAGGAACCTTCATTAAGATTCAACCCTATACATGTGTAAAAGTGGGACATTCGCTAACCTGGGCATCAATCCTCGAATGACAACATCTCCAAACGAATTTCACACAACTCGAATCCTCGCACCGGCCCCTTTGCCCTACCTTGCCCGTATTCCGATCTCCCCACATCAAAGGCCAACAAGCATGGCATTGACAAGTACATATCACACGGATTGAGCTTACGCCACGTAACCTTTTTCAATGTACCATCCTCATGGATATGGATCGAGGCAAGCCTTTTGTTGAATTCATCGAGCGATCGAGCAAAAGAACGGAAATCACCATCTGGGTGTCTTCTGGGTCATGATATGAACGACGCGGTTTAGAACCCCTTAAATACCATTAACTCCATCCAGCCAGAGGAAAAGAGGATACTTCGTAAACTCGCACCTGATCTAGGCCCGCTTGATCATCGGATCCTGAGATGCACGGTCAGCAAGTTTGCTAGATAATTTGCACTCATTCTCATATACTGCTGCTTTTTCTCCTGAAAACGCTTTCTCGATAGGCTCTTGCCACACATAATATGTGACATTTACTAGAAGATTGCAAATAGAATCACCATCTCAATTATCCACCAACCATTCCTAACCCAGACCCATGCTGTCAGGCCTGAGAGTTGTTTCGGACCACTATCTGCCTGAGATGCTGCGGCATTCGTAACTCTGCTTGCATTCCCACCTCCATTTATGCTGGGATTCCCAGTCGACGTTATACTTGTCCCAATGTCCCCTGGATCCAACTTTAGCGCGCTGGCCAACGAAGAACCTTGCGCTGGCAAAGCAGTGCCTGTGATCGTACTCCAGGTTACCACTTCGGTCTTCGACTCTGATCCGATAACGATGCCGTTGCTTCCCAAGCTAATTCTTCGATGCTCAATCGTAGTTGCGGGACTGCCGACGGTTAAAGTAATAAGCGTGCCATGAGAAGCTTCAAGTATTGCCTCACCGCTTTGACGCGCTAGCTCGAATGCAGTATATTTGACATTATCCAGTGTGAATACCACTTCAACAGCAGAGACAGCCTTGTGCATGGCTGCAGAACTCATAGGAGTTCTGTAGCCAGGGACTGAGGACGTGGTACCTCTATCGATGGATACTAAGGCGCCGTCGCCGGCTTTTCCCGGTGGCTTGGTCGGGGCTCTGCTTTGCTGGCTCACATCTTGATCTGCCAGAGATCCAGTCTGATCAGCAGCTCCGCTGTACCCTTCACTCGGGCCATTCATGTGACCAGGGTCCGCAGCTTCAATGCCGCCGTCCACGATCGAGCCTATCTTGCTTTCCTCGTCAATCTCATCATTTTTCGTAGATGCTTCATGGCCTGAAGGGTCTGCGAGGATTGAATCAATATCTTGCGCTATCCCATTACTAGGGTTAGCTGGGCCTTCAGGACTTCCGGGATTCATGGTCCAAAATTGTAAGTTTGGTTGCTCTGAGACGGTAGGAAGTCTTGCAATTGAATGATCTGAAGACAGTCGCGAGAACGGGTCATCTAATGTAGCAGTTCTTGCTGGAGGATCTTCGCCCGTATTTGGATATTTTGGGCTTTGCTCGCCTAGGAAAGTCTTACCTGATTCAGACTCACTCAGAACTGTCTCGGTAGACGGGAAGTTCTTTGCCCGGTAAGACGAGCTATCAGGCTGTGGGTGACCTCCAGAGCCAGGGTCAGAAGCACGTTCGTCGGACGACAAGTCTTCTTCAGACAGGAGACCTTCAGCGGGATGGTTGCTCGTAGAAGAGCTAACAGCAGAAGTGCTACCAGAAGAAGGGTCGTCAGCAGAAGCTCTACCCTCCGGAGGACCACCGGAAACAGCACCACCGGAAAAAGGATCGCCAGAAAGAAGATTATTAGAAAAAGGATCGCTCAAAGCAGAAGACTTTTGAGGACTTGCCGTCTTGGCAGGCTGATCTGCATCAAAAGTCGGCCCCGGCACAATTCTGCTAGACGTGAAAGCAATGCCGGAGGAGACAGGTGTAGCGGCAGCATCAGCTCCATGCAGTGCGTATGGAGGGTCATAAAGTCCTAGTGACCTTTTTAGGTAGTTGCACAAGTGGGACTCTCGATATTAGCAACATTTACCTCGAATATCAAGTGAGCAGGAAGCCCATGCAGGATCGATTTGTTCGAAGACCGAAGGACGGACCACCACTTAGAACTATCAGCACCTCACTGTTTTAGCTTAGTAAACACTAAAACCTACAAATTGGTGCGTACGGGAATGTTGAGGTGCAGGTGAAGTTTCCATCTAGGATGCTTAGTCGCGTCATGAAAACTCCAGGAGCATACATTGACATACCCGGAGCAGGTAGAGGGCCATTTAAAAAAATTGCGCTCTCAACTGCGCATTGTGGCAGACGATCATATATTGTTTGTGGTATTGGAGTATTCAAGTCCGTAAAGTTGAATGATGCCGTCAAAGTCGCCAAGGAATTATCCAAACTGTAACTAGAAATACTCGAAGCGCTAAGCCACACACTGGATATGTCCAGGGAATTGGCAATCGGAAAAATTGCGGAGCTATAAGTTGGTCCGATTCCGCTACACGAATCCGATGCGTACAAGCTGCCATAGGAAATGTATACGGTTGGTGATGTGAAAGTGGTACCGAAAGCCGATGCAGTCAAGGAGGCTGAATCGAAAGCTGTCTGAGTGACAGGCCAATACAAAAGACGTACGGTTCCACCGGTAATTGCGCACTTTCGGCAGCCCAGAGTACACTCTGGGCCCAGAGATGTAGCACTTGGCCAGTCATTAACGCAAGCCTTCGAACCGCCGAGAATCTGGGAGCAGGTAGTATAAGCAGAAGGCAAACCATTCAAAGGGTCGATAGCAGACCAATCTACCCACAAATCGCCCAGCGTACTGCAAAATGAGGGAGCCAGCGATGCTTGGGGACAGGGTGGACTTGAGTACGTCAGACTTGATTTATACGCATCCCACATCGACTGACACTGTGGTACGTATCGAGGTAGCGTACACTTTGGCATCTGGATGGTAGTGCCCAATGATACAGGTGAAAGGTAAAGAACTGACTCGGTTGAAATTGTAGAAGGACCAAATGATTGCGTGGACGTGAATGGAGCGGTAATGGTCGCTGTCCGCGTTGTGAAAGTGAATCCATTGACTTGATCGGTGTAAATGAACGTCTCTCCTTTGAATAACGTCCAAGTGTTGTCCCCCTCCGCGGATGACCACGTTGTAACACTAATCGAAGTCCGGTATGCAGTCGTTATCATGCCATACCAGTATGTGAGCCAATCAGACCAACAATGATCGAGGCTGTTGTTCCTGGACGAGTTCGGGCTCTTTTGACTGTTAAGAGTGATTGGAAAAGGAGATTTTCCGAAGTCATCTGGCCCATACCAAGTGAACCCGCTGCCTGTGAGGAAAAGAGGCGATAAGGGGACAGTAACTTCTGAGAGAACATTCTTGGTGATAGTATCCCAGAAACTCGGTGAAGAGGTAGAAGAAGTCAGGATTCCGAAACCGCCAGCGATATAGTCTCCTATTGCTAATGTGCTCATCGGAACACTGCTACTGAATGCTGTCTCGGGAGAGAAATTCGATGTGTATGACGCAGAACTCAGTAAATTCCGGTCTGATCGAGTCGTAATGTCAGCTGCGAACGCATTTTAGTTTGGGCGTATATAACTTGATAGGCAAAGACTTGAAAGTTGTAT
Source organism: Astrothelium subdiscretum (assembly GCA_021030935.1). Lineage (NCBI taxonomy): Eukaryota > Fungi > Ascomycota > Dothideomycetes > Trypetheliales > Trypetheliaceae > Astrothelium > Astrothelium subdiscretum. The sequence continues at coordinate 13,944 of JAGFMW010000074.1, read as the reverse complement.
TGAATTGCTGAGAGGAGATCTAACCAGTTTCTGAGGTGGCTGGAGTCCCAAGCACCAGTGGAGAAAGTACAAGGGCAGCAAGAATGACGCAACCCATCGTGGACCAGAGTGTCCTCTGACGGAATGAAAATACGAGCGCTTCAGAGAGTGCAAGACGTCGATCTCCTCAAGCATGAATACGTTAGTAGAGATGATTATTCGCATGAAAAACGGAAACCTTGAAGGCTTGAATTCTTAGGAGAATCATTTTAACAATCGCTACCCCAGTTCAGCAGGCTGATTTTCCAGCTCCATACAAAACGTACGACTACAACCGTTTGACAGCTTAAGCGAGAAACCCACAAATTCGCCAGAGTTGGCTCTTAAAACTCCAATTTTGGATTTTATCGAATTGTGCAGCGAGCCAGGACCGAATGCAGTACGTACGGGGGCCAAGACCCCGACTTACGTGGCCGCGTTACACCTCAGCCCAGGCAAATTTGGTGTGCAGATACGCATGAATGCCTACTCAATATTTCAAGGTCTTGATGTTGAGTGCAGCGACGCGGTGTCGTTGTTCAAAGCATTGTATCCCAGACATATAGTCGCTATGATGACACTACATCGTCAGGGGCTTCAACGGCGTCAGGATAAGGGATGGACCGTCGCTGCTACTGAGGCTCTCGGGCGTCCTCAGCTGAGGGGATTTTCGATTGCGTAGCTCATCTTCGACGCCTTCGTGTGCCATTTCGTGGCTGAAGGTATGGGAAACATTTGAGAGATGTTATTCTTCAGCATCTGAGCTCGATTTAAACGCTACAAATCCTGAACTAGTGTCTTAACGATGTCACCGGAAAAGCCGTACCTGGTTTGATCTGTGTCGTATTGGGTCTAGAACAGAGACCCTAGATCCCTGCATTATCAAGGCGCGTACTTCACCGGTCAGGCCAGCCGTCACCCTGTTTTCTCACCTGCCTTAGCAGTAGCGTTACATATTTCATTCGCATGCATTGTGCATCGCGCAGCCCGGCAGCAGCCCCGCACAGCTCCTATATCAGACGTGACATATCCAGGACGCTGTCAGCCCAAGAAAGTGAGCAGATTACTTCCCTTTTAACTCAGCGTCGCAGAGGAACATCCATTCACAGCTACAATGGGTTCCAGCGACGTTCCCGCGCCTCATGTTCCTTCTCATGTTGTACCCCTCTGTAACCTCTTTCTTCAGGTCGGAGGTGGTCTTTGGACTCTTTCCTACGTGCTTTATACTCGCGAATCTTTTCGGTCACGGTCATATGGCATGCCTCTCTTTGCCCTCGCTTTGAATTTCTCTTGGGAAGTGGTCCATGCGCTTTACGTTGCTGAATCTCCGCTCGAGCGATCTATCTTCACGCTTTGGCTGGTCATTGACTGTGGCATGGTGTATGGTATAATTAAATATGCCAAGTACGAGTGGACTCATTCGCCGAAGATTGCGCATAAAATTGGATCTATCTTTGCTATCATGGTCTTGGGTGCTGTAATTGGCCATTGGTCGTTTGCTAAGTGGTGGATCGAAAACGAGATCGGGAAACAAGACGGGAAATTCTACAAAGGTGTCATTGGACCCGATATAACAGAGTTGGTTTTTTGGAGCGCACTATTTTGTCAAGCATATCTATCTGTAGCTAGCTTATGCCAGCTTGTGATAAGACAGCATTCCGGCGGTGTCAGTTGGATGATTTGGTGGGCTTTCTCTGAGACCTGTTTCGTCGGAATTTTGCTAATACTAAAGATAGGGGTACGAGAGCACTTGGCTCAGTCATCGGACTCTATCTTCTTAATGGCTGGGGGTGGTACTTTTGGAGGGAGGCCCATGAGTATTTCATGTCACCGTTCGCTATCTTCTTGTGGTCAATAAGCATGGTCTCTGACGGTGTCTATCCCTACGTGCTATGGCGTGTCAGTAAGACAGAAAAGGTCTTATCTGATGGAAGGAAGGTCGGTGGGCGTTATGAGGAATCTCAGGATGATAAGGTCAAGGAATAACATTTTGGAGAAATCCAGGCATTGTAACGATGTAAATACCATCGTCTGCGGACAAAATCAGAAATCTGCCGGGGGCTCTCATGAAAAAAGAATAGCGTGCACAATTTGTTGATTGATGTCTAAAGCCTGAAGTCTGGAGTGTGGAGAGCTACCACCCAGGTAGGAGGTACCTACCTATAGTACACCGATTCCGGAAGACAGCTGTGGAAGACCAAGCATACAAGACATGTCGACTGCACTAGACACACCGCATTCTTGGGCCATTGCTGGCCATAGGGCCCACCGCTGCCTTTGCTGGCGCGTATACTATCCTGGAACATTCTACATGGTTCGTCGCAACGACACTCCCAACTCCTACACGTCTTTCGTAGACCCAGTCCAGTCCAGACCTCTGCGTCCGATGGTCAAAGCATCCTTAGGGAAACCCGCCTTGCCTGGCGAATGCGTACACCGAGTAAATTTGTTCTAATAAACCGCATTTCCTCCCTGGGCAATGATTGATCAATTTCGACAGATCTGTAGGTCTCGCTCCGCGTACACCGTTGAATTCACGACGCTGCTGGACGAGCCTAATAAAGACCGCATCATGTTGCAATTTCACGGAAAGCCAGATTCGGACAGAAAGTGTGAGTCTCTTTCCGTTGACCCCCTCTGTCCAGTGCGTGCATGAAGGCAACATTTCAATCCCTGTCCCATGCATTTTCGATGCTTTAATTGAGTCTGTGGGAAGCCGATTCTGATAGGGAATTAGTAGGTATTCAACATACTCCGTACCTATTTAGGTACGCAGTATACGGTACGGGATAGGAGCCCAAGCCTTCCGCTCAACTTCGGCCCAGCCACTCACGCCACTTTTCCAACTACCTACTCATCTACTTCCAATGGGCCACTTACTCCGTTCTCTGTAACGTACCTATTTTACCCTTGATTAATGAGTCTTTCTCATTGATTAGTCTACTACTTATCATGTTGTGGTCTTGACTGATGTACCGTGAATTTGTCCGTTTCATGTATACAGATATGACGTGGACGTGTTTCTGGTGGGAACCTTGGAATTCCCCGTCACCTGCAGCACTGCCACAGGGCCACGACATCGCGGCCATAGCCCTACGTAGTTCTATTTAGAGTCGCCAGACTCTACTCCGACACTTTCAATCCATCTATACGCTCGCTACTCCGTACTTACATTCGCTATATCATCATGGCGCCTGTTACTACCCTATCAAAGCCCAATATTCTCAATCTCGCTCGTCGAGCAGCCATAGCGGCTGGACCACATCTCGTTCAGCATACAGCGCGCCAGGCTCTTGCGCCACGAGGATTGAGCGTCAACAAGGCCCAGGAAGTCACTTTAGGGATCATAGTTGCATACGTCGTCGTCATCGCATTGCTCTGGAACATACCCTACATTCGCATGATCCTATGGCCCTTCAAGGTATGACCTCCTCTCTGTTTATTCTTGACCCCCCCCCCCTCTTTCAACAAACAGCTAACGACGATAACCACAGATGCTGACCATCGCCTTCCACGAATTCGGCCACGCCATCACCGCCATCCTGACCGGCGGTCGCGTCAAATCCATCTCCCTGGACCCTCACGAAGGCGGCGTCACGCACATGTATGGCGGCCGCCAAGCCTTCACCCTGCCCGCGGGCTATCTCGGCTCCTCCCCTGATCGGCGGTCTGCTCATCTTCTGCGGCTTCGACATCGTGGCGTCCAAGGTCGCGAGCATCGTGCTCGGCGTCTGCTTCTTGTTGACACTCTGGTGGGCGCGCAGGGATTGGTTGACCATCGGCACCGTGCTGGCCGCGGTCGGGCTGCTGGTCGGGTGTTGGTTTATTGCGCATGCGGAGGCGCTGCGGTTCGTGGTCCTCTTTATTGGGGTCATGTCGAGTCTTTACAGCGTTTGGGATATCGTAAGGCACCTTCTTTCTCCTGATTGCCCATATGCCTTGGAGCTGACAGTAGACTCGCTAGTGCGATGATCTGATCCTTAGAAAAGTCAACTCCTCGGATGCGAGCGTGTTTGCCGAGAGATATGGCGGCTCCTCGCAGTGCTGGGGTGTCATTTGGTCCCTTATCTCCCTAATCTTCATGGTCGCGGGCATCATCGCAGGCATCGCCGCGTTCCCTGAGTCCGCCTCTCAGCAAAAACAAGACTCCGAGCACTTCGCCCCAACGCTTTGAGAAGCTACGATTGCAGCAGCGAGCTATGCAGCTGGTTTGCATACAAGTGTCCTACCGAGTCGCCGGCCTATAGGATCCTGAATAGTAATAACCATGACGCTGGCAGCATGGATTGTGGGTAAAAATGATCACAATGAAGTTGAGTCAGACGGCACTGTACAAGATGGGCCATTTTCACGACGGCTGTGTTCCATTGCGGGCAGGCGTGGTATGTTTGCAGCACTTCACTTGGATATGTTTCACGAGCTCAACATCAGTATTCTGGCAGCAGGCTTGAGCAGGTGCATATGATTCTGAAATTAATGGCGTCTGCTGCAACCCGACCAAATTGCCAATGGTGCGATATTTGGAAGTGTCAAGCGCCATGGCTTGAGGACTATTATGCCAGGGACTGTCGGGGCTGTCGGCGTCGCTGGCATGGATTTGGGCATATTGTGACTGCGATTTGTGTCATCTATCTACGGTTTTACGGTCAACTTCCGCCTCGTGGTCTATGGAATCGGATGGCATGAAGCACCGAAACCCACTACCTCCGGGGGAGCTCCTCGAGAGGATCAAACCTTTTGTGCGCTCTATGGATACTTTCTGTGAGTTCATTCGCGTGCGGCGTTTTCAGGGATTGATGGAAAGCTTGTCAAATATGAAATTTTGGCAAGTACTCAGATTCTACGGGTTTGTGGCTTGTAGTAGGCGGCCAAGGCCCAGCATTGTCATTCTAATGAAGAAACGACTTCATAATGCCGATCTAGGAGTTTCATTCAATGAAAAATCTTACATCTGTCTACGTCTGTCCCGTTTCTAGCAATTATGCGGCAGCTTTGATATCGTCGGAAATCTCCGCAAGGGCGTCTAAACAGCAAAAGTTATTGGGGCCTGAATGTTTACTCCATACTCTTCAAGTAGCTTGCATACCGTCGGAGCGCTACGATAGCAGCTAATTCGCTCCAACGTTCCTACAGGGACATCCCGAAACATTTAGGATACCAGGTCAAGGTGGGCCGAAAAGTAGGGCTGACAATGCAGTGGATCCCGTGGTTTCATGGAGCCGCAGGATATGGGGGCTAGCTGAACAGTTGCTGCAACATTGAACCATCCCTGGAGAATTGAAGCCCGCCCGAGCCTTCGCGACGATAATGTACAGGATACATTCTGTACTTTGGACGACGATGCGTTCGGCATGGATTGTCATGTATGTACCTTCTACTCTATCTTGTCGGAAATTTTCGTTCCCTCTCTTCGCTCCTGGAACTTTTTCACCAACTTCTCCCGACGAATCCGTACAGCCCAAGCCAGAACCAGTACTGCGGTCAGTGGTAGCACAATGACCCAATACCACCAAAATTGGCCGCTGACCGCAACCTTCCCACTGGCGTTCGGCTGGAAAAAGGGCATAGCGAAGATGGACGCGATCGAGGTGCCTGGTAAAAAGGCAACGGTTACGGCTGCAAGACTCTTCATCGCTGACGAGTCGCTTTTGCTCGCCGCTGCAATTTCTTTTGAGCCCTTTGCGAGCTCGATGCTGACACGCGCCTCTCGTTGTGCCGTGAGATGGAAAAGCTGAGTCAGACAGTCAATCGGTGTCGTTCTTGTGGAAATGTGCAATTGAGTAGACGCTTACCGCTGTCAGTTGTATATCTGATCGATCTCTGAGATGGGCCAGTCTCACGTCGGCTGCTCGCATGCAATCCCGAGCAATTGCAATGCATTGCACGATCTCTCCGGATCCGCTTCGGTACCCATCAACAGAACCCAATTTGTTTTTTCTCTCAGCTTGTTTGCGGTCGTAGCTATCGAATAAATCGAGTTGGGTCCTCAGAACGTCAGATCCTTGACGAGCACGAGCAAGCTCGACGGCATTCCCGCTGGTGGTAGCGGACAAAGATGCGAGATCAGCCTCCGCTTTTGGTACCCGGATTTTCTCGACGTGACGGTAGCCGGTACGACTCTCGGCCGTGGCGGTTCTCAAATAAACTCGATCGATATTGTTGTCAATATATTTGACAGTAAATAAGAGTGGGACGAGGCCAAAAAATAAGGGCTCTCGGTCACATCTCACTAGACTCTCCAGAAGTCGCTGCGCTTCAGCAATATACTCTTCACGTATAATATAAACTCCTCGAGATACTCGTCGTTTTTGATCAAACGCCCACGCTAAGGTACCCCACTCGTACAGGCCTTTGGTGACGAAGACATCCATCTCACCGTTGGCGGTCATAGACCGAAACGTAGTGCAAACTTGGTACTTGATACAGTCGGCGAATTCGATCGTTTTTCCGAGGTGGAACCTACGAACAACCGTACTGAGGAGCTCTTCGTCAATGTGTCGTGAGATCTTTCCTCCGTCAGTTGGGACATGCAGAAGGACCCAGACCATGATGCTACCGCTTCCGCAATCAGGAGCCAGACTGTCGCATTGACGGAAGAACTCGTCCAGTCGATCATCTGGAATGCGTGTGGTCTCAATCAAGGCCGGCGGCGACGACGTCCCATGGCGGCACTGGGACACGAGAAGGCTAGGTTCGACCCTTTTGTATTCGTCGCGCGGGACCTTCCCCAACGCGCTGGTTAATACGTCCATCAAAGACAAAAGCTGGAAGGAACATGAAGAGCGTTCGCTGGAAAAGGCTCTAATTTCATCGCTGGATGGCTCTTATTATTGATGTCAGTAGATAGGAGTGGACATGATTGCCCCACAGAAGCGTTCGCTTTTGTGGTACAGTCAGTCTGACATGATGTAAAAGGACGAGGCTGCAATGTAGCCCAGCCTCAGCCTCATGCTGTATGTGTGCATGGTTCTCGCCCAATGACCAGAACATCTATGGAGAACAGTCGTTCTTTGATCCGAAATGGGGAAAACCAGATTGGGAAATGTATGTCAACTGTCCCAACTAAGTCAACCAGTTTGAAGTCTCCATGAGCGGCGGAAAAAATACCTTGACGGTCTCTAAGCCTCGTAGCAATATCCTTTTTGTATCCTTTCAGTCATTAAAGTAGTAATTCAAATAGTCCCAACAGTCGGCTTTATTTTTTGATGCTCATCTGAATTTTAAGGCTCCAGATCTCAAAAGACGTAAGGCTTCTATTGAGATGAATGTGCTGCAGTAGAAAAAAAAAATTCAAGGACTGAGGTGGGGTGGCAGGCACGACAGGGTGACAGGGTGGATTGCCGCTGGACCAGGGTCCTGATGTAGAATAGCTAGCGTAAGGGGCACAACCTCTGCTCTTCCTCGGTTTTCTCATCTCATACAGATTCTCAATTCTCTGTTCTGCATATTCCTCTGTATCTAGTCTATCTGGCTCATCGGCAGGTCCTCTACTAGGCCTTGTCCTCACTACCACGGGTAAAAGTTTGCCCCATGACAGCACGAATTTGATCGTGAAGACGTCTTTATCCATTAGCAACCTTCCCCCCGTTTTCAGCGGTTTCCGCAAAAGGCAATCATCATCATCTAGCCTCACTGGCTCCAATTCCTACAGTTCCCGCTTCTGTTTCACCCATTTGTAGCTCCTTTCCGGGTTTCTCAAACGTGGTTGCCGCCATTTGAAGATCATAAGAGCCAGCAAACATTGTAATCGCGCTGGGATATTTCGATCGAGGACATATCCCCGCCCAGTCTACTATGCGGAGGTCAAGCAGGCTGCATCTGGTCGGCTTCAGCAACCGATTTTAATATTGGAGCAGTTGAATGGAGGGTAAATATGTCAAGCCTTCTGAAAAGACGAATCGGTAGAGGAAAATATACGAAATGGGACCGAATGAACTATTCGGAGTTTAGACGCCGGCCATGAGAACGCAGAGATTTGATCACTATCCTGACGGCGGATTCAACGCTGCTACTATCGACGGAATTTCATCCTCCTTCCAGCTAGACCAAATATCCTTTTCTGTGGGTTCCCAACCTAATCCTCGTAACCTGATCGCACGACTTCTCGAGTTACAGCCCAATCCCACTGGAGTCATTGGCCCAAAAACATCTTCATAGTCTGACTCAGTAAAAGCCTGTATTTTGGAACTCTGGATCTTGCCCATTTCATAAAGAATCCGGCCCACGTGCTCTGCACACTCACGCATCGAAACCTCAGACCCATTCTCGGCGAAGAAATACGGATTCTCCAAAATGGTCGCTGGTGCTGACTTCTCGATGTACGCTAACATCGTCATATATGCACGCCCAAGATCTTGGACGTGAACCACGCTCCACACATTGCGACCCTCGCCGACATAGCCTGCAAAGCCATGCTTCAAGGAAAAGCGCACCAAACTCGCCAGTGCAAACGTATGGCGGTTGTGGGCTGGATTCAGCCCATAGACGAGCGGGGGAAGAATGATGACGACCTTTCCTTTGTCTGCAAACTCACGCGCGGCTTGGATGATGGGGATATCGACGTGGCGGTGCATCGAGGTAGGTGCCAAGGCTTCGATTTCTGCTGGGGTATCGTCGCGATAGATTTTCTCATTCTTGTGCATTCCCACTGCACCATCCTCGAGAACGCCCGTTCCGCTCGTATGGATGTAGATGCTCGGCTTGCCCGCATGGACACGCTGGCGCACGCCTGCCAGGATGGCTTCCACGCTGGCCAAGTCGTCACATGATGCCGTGTTTATGGTAATCTCATGTTGCGCGGTCTGCGTGGTCAGCAACTCGAGGTCGCTCAAGGTGCCGAGAACTGTTTTGGCGCCGGCTTTCTCGAATAGTGATGTTTGCTCGGGTCGCCGCACTAAAGTTGTTACTGGACGTTTTGCTGCGAGGAGCTGATCGAGGACATTCTGTCCGATGTATCCAGCGCCGACGAGAAAGACTCTTTGAGGAGATGCCATTGTAAAAATCCTTAATTGGCTGCGTGCTAGACTGGTGAAACTTTGACCTGCTACAGCGTTGACATACTGAAAAGTCCATTTATATTTGCACCTCTCACGGGCTCAATTTCTGCATTCGTCCGGCTCAGTCCGTTCGCAAAATCCAGATGGCCGATTGCTTATTAAATCGATGAAAAGTGCACAAGCTAAAATTACAGGATATTTTGTCGTTGCGCATCCTGCAAGCTCGGCTCCTTGATCCGTCCGATTTAGTCCGCTTACAATCTGCAGCATCGCCATCGTACAATCATTCCGTTTCTCGGCTATGCACTCCCACTGTACCCTCCCCCTATGCCCACACTTCGCAAATAACGATTGGGGTCCTCCCCATCTACAGTCCAGCAATTATATTGGCAATCGTAAATAAGCTCGAGACAGGTCTCAACAATAGCTTTATATCTAAATCTGTTGAAATAGAGCAGGGAGCACCCCAATAAAAATGTCTGACACGTTTTAAAAATTCTTCCCGTAAATTCATTGGCCTTCCAGTGCACAGACAAAGAACGGAATCAGTGTAGCCGTTGCGCTAATAATGGAAGGAAACACCAAGGAGTGCGGAATAAGTACATGCAAGGTAAAGCTACGGGGAAATTTCTGGATAGGCGAGCCATATCAGAGGTGTGATTAATGCTTGTGTGACTGACTTGGTGAGGAAGCCTAGATTGTGGCCCCTCAGCCGTTGAGTTGAGGAAATCGACCGAGCTCTTCTACTGCCCGCACTAATTTGTTAGTAATAAAACTTCCCAAAATAAAGACGCCGTCAAAAAATTTATCATGAGACGTAATAATCGCTGATCTGCATCCATTGCTTTCGCTGCGTTTGTGATTGGAGCCTGCAGACCAGAGCCTCCAGATCCAAGTTCTGTTGTCGAACTCGCCGCTTCTGTCAATGATGCAGAGGACGCCGTGCTATTTGTCGTAAGAGAGAGAGAAGTTCCATCCACTACCAACCCATTACTTCCCAGGCATAGTGTCTCACCACCAACGGTGGCAGCCGCACCACCACCACTTAATGTTACGCTACCATCTACCACAACTGCAGATTTACTTCCTTGCTCTTCAACCGCCGTGTGTGCTCGGCCCTTAGCATCCGCAAATGTGACAGTTGCTTGCGCTGCCACCGGGGACACCGAGGAGGAATCGCTAGTCGTAGCTATATCCAGGCCGTTGATGCCTAAGCTCAACTTCTTACCATCAGCTGTGACCTCCGGCCCCCCAATGGTCATGGAGATAGTCCCATCGACAATTGCCTTACGGCCTTCGCCAGCCTGTTCGAATGCGGTATGCGAATGTCCATTTGCATCCTCAAACGTAGTCAGCGCCCTTGTTGCTTCCCCGACATCAGCGGAAGAAAACATGAGCTTGGTGCCGTCAATGCCAATGTTGCCTGCAGCAGGGTCCAAGGACATCGTCTGACCGTCAACAAAGGCGGCGGAGTCACCGGCTGATAAGGTAAAGGTGCCATCAACAACTGCAATCCCTGTACTGTCTGGATGTTCAACAGCGGTATGGGTTGTTCCACCTGCATCTGTGAAGACGGCGAACAGCGGATCAGATTGGGGTGATAAAGCTGGATGGCTCGCTGCAACGTTCGGATCGCGGAAAGTGGATGATTGAGCTTGGCTGGCAATGGTTGCTGCTGGACCATTGACGGATAAGGTCATGCTGCTATCTACAGCGGCCTGGTCTTGGCCAGGTCTCTCGACTGCGGTATGGTAATTTCCTGTCTGGTCCGTAAACGTAGCAAGTCGCTCTCCATCGATGCCTGATTTAAAAGCAAGCTTCGTACCAGAAATTACCAACCCATTAGAGTCAAGCGAAATTATCTGATCCCCGTTTAGTGCAGGAGCGTTGCCAGCGATTTGTGTGGTCGCAACTCCCTCGCCCTTCCCAACACCTGAACTAATCTGACCTTCAACCTTACTCCCAGGTCTAATCAGTCCAGGTGGCGTGGATTGAGATGAGCCATGCTCTCCAGAGACAGCCTCTCCATTCGAACCTGGGTCCGCTGAAGAAGGAGCTTTTTGAAGCTTGGTTGAGCCAGATGATGGTAATTCGAAGTTCGAAGCACCTGGTGGTGTTGCAAGCACACCAACTACTCCTGACGCTGCCTTGTCACCCGAACCAACGGCACTGTCGGAGTGTTGTTTGCTGGGGTCACTTATCGTGGTAGATGGACCGAAACTCTGACCTTCTGCTGATGAGATTAGAGGATCTGGATTAGGTGGTATATCAGAGCTTTTGCCCAGCATTCCTAGGCCAGACATGATTGCTGCGCCGATTTCCTGGCTAGCGGAATAGGATTCCGGCTCCGTAGTTCGAGGTGCTCCAGCAGAAATTGGAGGCAAACTTTGCTGATTCCCTGGGTCAATTGACGTGACTTGAGAAGGGTCGGTCGGAGATCTTGTGGTTTGTCCTGCCTCGGAATTACCCTGCGATGCTAATGAAGAAGCCGATGGTACTTGCGGGCCTCCCTGGAAAGTAGGTGTGCTTTCGTCTTTTCCAGAAATACCGGGGTCACCGCTGAAAGTTTTGGGATCATTGGTTTGGGAAGCAGTTCCCATCGAAGGACCAAGAGGAACCTCGGTCGCTTGTATGCTCGGAGTAAATGAGCTCACTGTGGGTTCTGCGGCCGCCGGAGCCGGCGTCAGAGGATGAGGGGGGTCATACTGTCCCCTGCTTTGCTTAGTACATTGCATGCCATTGGATTCCATGGCCTGTTTTACTTACCGAATATCTGCAGCACACGATTGCCATAATGGATCGATGTTTTGCAAAAAGCCCTGAGGCAGGACTAGAATGGGCTCGTAGGGTATTTTCGTGGGGCATAGCATGCTGGCGATTGAGCTAATGGGTTCGCCATGAGGTCTACCCATTATACTCTCAGACCTCGAATCACATCGGGGTTGTCTATCATAGATGCTTTGAGGGACTGGACTATTAAGGTCCGTGAGATTGAACGATGCAGTGTAGCTGATACCGTCAGAAGCCCATAAACTGGAGAGTTGCATTGTTGTAGGAATCGGTAAAATCGTAGCACCGTGTGTTGACCCAATGCCGCTGCAACGGTCCGAGGCATAGATACTCGAATACGAGATGTAAAGCGTAGGGGAGACTAATGTTGTGCCAAATACGTATGCAGTGGCTCGACCGGTAAGACGGTCCAGGGTGCTCGTAGTCCCGTTCGCCGGCACGGTCTGTGGTACTGGCCAGTATAGCAATCGTACGGTATTGCCTGTAACAGCACATTGACCACAGCCAAGTGTGCAACCAGGTGCAAGTACGGAGGAAACGGCCCATGGATAGGAGGAAGAGACAGAACTGTTCACTGTCAATGCCGGATACAACATATTATCAGTGTTCTTGTTGGACCGGATGGACCGGATTAGAGGGTTAGATCCAATTCACCAAGGCTTAGATCCACTAATTTCACGGTTTTCGATTGTCTAATTAGAAAGTTATAAAGCCGAGTAGAAGAAAAATAAATAAATCTAAACAACAAATCGATTAACACTCAATTAATAGCGTTTATATAAAAAAAATATTTATTAGATATTTATATATATTGTTGTTGTTTTATTTAATTATATTATTGCTATTGTCTATTTTATTGTCGCTATTATTAACTATTTTATTTTATATTTATTTTAAACTTTTGTGTTAGAATTATTATTAATATATTTAGTTTTTTTTTGTTATTGTTGTTATTATTTTTTTAGTCAATTATATTTTTTTATATTAAAATTAATATCAAAATTATTTTTTTTTAATTTATCAAAAATATTATAAAAAAATTTATTTGTTTTAATTATATTAATAAATAATCAATTTTGTTAATTATTAAAAAAAATTGTTATAAAAAAAATATATTGGTTTATTATAAAAATAAATAAAATAATAAATATATCGAACACTAAATATATTAAATTTAAATTAATATTTCGGCGTTTAAATTAATATAATAAATAATCAAATTTTTTATTTTTTTCGATAAAAATAATATTATATTCGAAAAAATTATTTAAATTGTTTTATATAGTTTGAGTAATAAAATTTAGTTTATTAAAATATAAATATTTAGTTTAATTAAAATAACCAAAAATATTATTTTGATTTAAATATAAATATTTGTTAATTAATTGAAATTAATTAATAAAAATTAAATAAATATATTTTTTATTATAAAATATTTTAATATTATTTATTAAAAATTTAATTTAATTTAATTTAATATTACTATTATTTTATTATTTATAAAATTATATAATTTTTAGAATTAAATTAAAAGTAATAATAATATAATAAATTAAATATTTATTTATAAATTTGTAATATTTTTTATAAATATTTTATAAAATTTAAATATAATTAGCTAAATAAATTAAATTTTTGTTTTGATTTAGTTTATTATTATTATCAAATTTATTTTTAATAATTTATAATTTGTTTATAATATAATTTAAAATAATAAAATAATTGTATAGAAAAATATTATTATTTTGAATTGTTTAAATAACAATAAAATAAATTTCGAAAACTATATAAAAATATATAAATTAATTTCAATAAATTTTGATTAAAAAATTTAATTTTAAACTATAATATATATTAATATTTGTAGATTATATATAAAATTTACAAAATTTTTGAATTTATTTGTATAGTTTAAATATTTAATTTATTGATAAAAAAAATAAATTTTAATATATTATATTGTTTTGAATTAGCTAAAAAATATTAATTATAAAAATTTAAAAAATAATAAAATAATATAAAAATATAATATTAAGACAATTTAATATTTTAATTAATTAAATTCTAAAAAATTTAATATTTTAATTAATTAAATAAAGTTTAATTAAAATAAATTTAAATTTTGAGTTTAAATTAAAAT